>JAHWFP010012612.1:0-48673 GCA_023313725.1 Lithobius niger
ATTTCAGGCTCAAGAGAACAGAAAACATATCAAATCAAATTTATTGACTAAAGTACACAAATGTTACATTTTTTAAATTAAAAAAGGCAAAAAAAAAAAAAAAACTACAGTCTGAATAAATTTGTCTTTAGGTGATACCTTTGTTATAAAAAGTAAGCCTGAAACAGATCAATATGATATTTAAGAGGTTGCCATAATTATGTCATTTCACAAACGAAGCTTTTTATTGGTCAATGCGTAGTCTCACTACAGCTCACTTGGAACCAACACGACAATTAATTAAACTGCACATTAATACAAAAACATCCAAAGCAGGGGAAATAAATGGTTAGTCCACCTTTACTGTTAACAAAAAAGCAAACTGTATTAAGGCATTTTCACAATTAAATTAATAAAAGAGAATTAAATACAAGATAACCACATGTGTGGTGCAAGGTGGTGGGGGGGAGCAGTGCTGACAAATGGTTCCATTGAGAAAAGGTGCTAATTAAACAGCACGAAAAGTGTTACTCGCTAAAAATGAAAGCTAACCATTTCATTTTGCTCCACTTAATTTACGCTACAAAATTCACACGAAGCAGCTTATTGCGTCTATAATTTTTTTTTTAATTGGAAAACCAGCCAACCACAGATTGAACACAAAACTGTACAATGCAAGTTTCTGGCTACTAGGAAGCTGAAATTTTGTATCATATCGTTTTGTTTTCAAGTTGCGGTAGGCTGGTTTTTCCAATGTTTTTAGATTCCACAGCGGAGGAAGTGTTCAAACTGTTTTAAGCTTACAATGAATTATTTTTTTTTGTGGAGATTTCATAAAGACAATCTTAACAGATTTAAAACACAAAACCGTAAAAACGAAAGCAGTATAATTGCAAAAAAGGTCCCAAAAGTAAAATTAACTACTGCATGTAGTAATTAAAGGAAAAAACCTGATTAAAAGATTCAATTCATCATTAAACTGACTTGTTTTTTAGCCCTATAAAAGCTAACAAGAGGTCTCAATGCGCAATAGACACATAATTCAATGCTATTAAAAGCAAACAATTTGATTTGTTAGGGTACGTTACAGTTTAAAATATTCGTAGAGCAGAATGAAAAGGTGAATCACTTGCAAACTGATAAGGGCTTAACCAGCTTATGATGCGAGTTGACTTTTAGACTAGATACAGTAATGTTGCCAAATGCTAAGATAACTTAATTCGCTCCACACAGTAAACGGAATGATATAACGTGATTATAGCACCGGAATGTACGTGTTACTGCTTGAACCAATGCCAATTCGATGCTGGTATATTTAACTGCTCCCATCGTGTGACTCAAAATAACTTACTGAGCTAATCTTGAGCATAGTGGAGGTAGGACACAGCCGAGCCAATCTGACAACATTACCGTACAACTACCAAATTTTTTGTTTGTTTCAATTCCTGTCTCTTTTAGTCAAGTCCATTAGTTGTTTTACCTATACATTTAAAACAAAATCAACTTATCTACTGCCAGTTTTGCTACTCAACCTCTAATGCGAAAGGATATTTATTAAAATGTAACAAGGAATCAGCACGTGTGTACCATCCAACAAGTTACTGGCCGGAGTCGCCCATCTCAAAAAATAAAAGTTGGCCAATCAGAGTATGTATAGAACGCTTTTTGTTGGCATCCAAAAAATCTAGCAAGATCATTACATATTACAATGAATAAGTGGTGTTCTAGTAGTTGTTTTAAGCAACCACTGTCACACACACAAAAACTAACACTGTCATGACAGTGAACAAGTTTCAAAGATACTCATTATCATGAAATTAAAACTTCTATCGTCGATATGCCAAGTCAGTTCCAGCCATAATCTCAACCAATAAGAGCAGAATTAAAAAAAAAAGTCCTGACGGTGCGTATCTTGTCCATATAACCAAATATGTTTGCAACAATTTGTTTAAAAAAATTCCTTTCTACTAACTCGTATGTACAAAACCAATCACACTCGCATGCACGCACGCACACACAATCCATCTTACAAAACCTAAATTTACTAACAAATGCAGAGCTATCAAAAATGCAAATACACCGTAAAACCTCCGCTTCGACACAGAAAGTTGGCAATTAAAACAAACAATTGTTGTGACCTTAAAATATTATCTGCTGCAGGCAATGTTGAATTTGGCGCCAATAATAGCAACATTGCAAATTCAATCAGCGAACAAAATATTGGCAGAACTGCTTTATCTTATGCAAAATAAACTGCGATATTAACCAATGAAACCTCGACCAACGTTTTCCTGGTTATGTTAAACTATACACCTATAAAGATACTAAAAGGGTGGAATGCATTAACATTCTTGCAGCGCCAATTACAGCAATCATCTTAGTGCTTTTATGTACACAATGAAACTTCTGTATGGCCACAGAAAGAGTGAGTGAGCCTTCAAAGCACACGTATTACTAATGTCATAATATAGTTCAGTGCAAAACCATATTCTTAAAGAGTTAAACGGAGTTAAGAGAAAACGCCCTGACTGAGCTATAAAAAACGTCTCCAATCTGAGTTGCACTGGCGAAGTATGATGAAACCACGTTTTTAAAGCACCATTCGTGGAGCAGCGACACTTAACGTCTAAAGTAATAAAACTTCTCATACCTTCATAGTGTCTGAATAAGCCTCTTCTAAAAACATGCCAAACCGCATTATGCAACTGTTGCAAAAGGTAAGCAATAACCTATTTACAGTGTTTTACAATAATTTGCTGGCAACCTTACTCCTAAACTTCTTTTTGGTGGAGAAATGGAAATCAACACATTACAATATCTTTATGAAATAGTTAGTAACATTGGATAGGGTTAAGACTAACTTAATTAACATCTTAACCGTTAAGAAGCTGCACAATTGGCTTTGTTCCTAGCTACAATTCTTTTCGAGAACCTTTTCTTTAAATCACAAATATGTATTAACAATATCAAAACATTTCATTCCAGTAGAAGTCTTTATCTTAAGACTTTGTTTGTCCTTTCTAATAGAGTTCCTGCTGTCCATTTAATAAAAGAATGGTACGTTTGGCACAATGTACACTTGTGATATTGTACAGCACTTCACTATGGTTTTCAGCAAAAGGAGAATGCGAATGAGTTGGGGGACGTGCTACAGAAGAGAAAGACATCTGAACTACCGTGATAATGTAGACGCGAAAAGAGAATAAAATGCTATATGTCTGATGTGATGAAAGCAGTGAGATCAAATAAACTTCGATAAGCAGCATACATGAGGAAACGGTTATAATGGGCAGCAGATCATATTTCACACGACAAAGGTTTGCCGTTAAGTTCAGTTCGTTCGTCGCTTTTGTCGATTCTTTTAAACCAACATCTCAGGAATCCACTACTCAACAATACACAAACATGTGTTCATATATTTTACTCTATGCCCGTGGGCTGGGGTCTTGTGAAGATCCAGAACTGTGCGATGGTGAAGTAGGGGAACTGCCCTGAGCCTGACTACCTTGTGACTGAGCACGTTTGATGTAAAGATTCAATAATTTCATCTGAAATGGAAAAGGCAACTAATATTTAAAATCTCACCTCCGAATTGGAACAAGGCAAAAAAATCAAGCATTTACACCACCATATTAAAATAAAACAAGGGTTAGTGTTTACTGGACTGACATTAAATTGCCTACCATTGGGGGAAAAAATATAAAAAAAAAAGACAATCCCTCCTCAGGTGTCACCTCACAACCACCACATCAACCCCCCCCCCTCCCTTTTCTTTTGTTTGCTGCATGAAGTGGCTTTTGCATGCATTACGCAAGTGATGGAATTATTCAAACGTTTGACAAAGTACTACACAAACCAACAGCTCTGCCCCAATCTAATAGCTCTGACCCAGGCGCTATTTCGTGAGCGACGCTAGTGCCAATCAGCCTAGGAACTCCAAGGGTTCGTAAACGGACGGACGGTTGGATGGGCCTTTGGGCTGACAGGAGAAAGGGTGTGGACGTCTGACCAACACAGAAGTGTTTCCATTGAAAAGTCCGGGCCTATGGGAAGACGGTGGTTCGGGTGGAACGATTCCCCACATGTCGATTCGGTAGTGAACTAGTGATGAAGTGGACTGGTCATCCATTTGCAGCAGGGGATTAGATTCGCCATGGAATCCATCTTGCCGACCAGGGAATTTAATTTAATTCCATTAAGGAGTGGTCATTTGATGCCGGAAAAGTCGTGCATGATGAATGATGTCCTCCATCCTGTCTGGGGAAGACATAATGGTTGCTGATTTGAGGTTGAATGCAACCCCTAGAAAGATGAACTCTTGTGCTGGTTGAAGTCTCGATTTCTTGAGGTTCACACTAGTTGAGGAGCTTGACTGTGTAGTCCCCTGTTGCTTTGAATTTTGGCCGGATCTTGATTGATTAGCAGCCAGTCGTCGAGGTAGGCGCTCACCTCCGTCTGGTTCTGGTGAAGGAGTTCAAGGATGGATTTTCGGACGAATGTCAAGATCCTGGAGCCGCGTTCAGTCCGAAGGGTAGGCAACGGAATTGGAAAACTTTGCGTTGGTATAGGAAGCGGTAAAGGTGTTGAATGGATGTGTGGAGGAGGACATGATGATAGGCATCTTCTAAGTCGATTGATACAGTCCAATAGTTGGTTTTAGTGAAGAGCGAATTGAGTTTGAAATGACGGTTTTCCGTTTTAGATTGAAAATGATCCTCTCCCCTCCCGATTTCTTGGGTTGGAGAAAAATGTGGCTATAGAATCCTGGTCCGAAAGGGTGGTGGCATTTTTGGATTGCATTCTTTTGGAGTAATTTGTTGATTTCTGCAGATAATTTTGGAGTTGTTTGAGACGAATATTCCTATGGGGGAGGGGGAAAGCGAGCAAGGGGTAGCTTCGAGGTAAACGTCGGTAGAAAGCTATCCTGGATTATGGAAAGGCCTTTCTGACTTTGTCAGTTTTTGCCAGGCGGGAAGGTAGTGCAGTAGACGAGCTCCGACTGGGTGTTGCAGTGGGTTGGTGGCGTCACTGGTTCATTCTGGGGTTGCTTTTCTTGCTGGGGACGAATGTCAGCTCTTCCTGTCCTGGGTTGTTCCTCTCTTGTTGATGTTTTTGTTTTTGGTTGAGTAGACGCGAGAGGATTGGTTCGGTCGAAAGGACTGGTTCGAGCAAAAAGGTTGGTTGGAATCCGTGCGATGGTTGTCAGCATTGGACGACTGAGGTTTTGATTTTGGCCAGTTTTTGCCATTTCGTTGGTTAGAAAAGGTTCGTTTTGGTAAGGCTTCGAAAAGTTCCTTGGAAGGCCGGAGGTCTTTGTTGCTTTAGGTTTCCGGAACACGTCTAGGTGAGGGGCTAAGTTGGTAATTTGACCATGGAATAGAATGTCAGTTTCATGGAGTGGTTGGTTGCGCAGTTTGTATTTGGTCGAGTCGTTGAGATTTGAATCTGTATTCAATGCTATTGTCACGAACTAAAAGGGTGTTGTTGAATAACGCCCAGGTGAACCAGTTCATCACATGGTAAGTCACAAAGCACGTTTTCTGAAAGAGTTGAGAGATGAGAGTGGGGAGTTCTTTGACCGAAGATTGGGATGGGCGGGAGGAGAGTTTCTCGCATAGTGCGTTGACTGCGGTGTTCAAAATGTTGGCCTGTGATGCAGCCCTTAGGCCAAGTTGAATGCATTTGTCGTTGTTGAATAGTACAAAATGTGGGAATTTCAACACGCTTGGGTATGTGGAGAGCAGTCCCAAAATCCATTTTTACCTCAGTGGTTAAAATTCGGATTTAGGGTAAGTGTCAAAGTTTTTAGTTGCCGTTGCGCCCTCGTCAGATGGGCGGGAAAAGGAGGCTGCAGGGCCGCATCTAGGTGGACGGACGTCTTTGTCTAGTTCTAGTGGTTCGCCACGTCCCAAGATGGTGCCACCGTTGCACAGTGGACAAGTCAGCAAGGTCATTGATTGGCCTAGAAGGAATTGCTGTTTAATGTTCTTGTCCTGTAGGGCAAATCCAAAGCCTGTTGTCAGCACACGGTTGATGCTCGGAACGTCGGATGACTTGGAAGGTTTGTAGAGGAAGCAAAATCGGGAATTACATCTTCCACCTTCTTCAAAAGTTCAGCGAGTGGAATGGCAGTGGTGTCGTCCACCGCAGAATTGTCTGGGAAAAGAATGCGTCGTGTCGGATGAGTGGCATTCGTGTGTGTATTGGGTTGGGCATTCACATTCATGGTTGGGATCGCTGGAGCATCCGGATGCAGTCTGGCGCTCACATTCGCCATCTGTTGATTTAAAAGAGAAGCAGAGTCGACATATAGCACACCTTGTTCAGGGCGTAAAAAATCGGATCGGCAGCAATCGCAGGCAACTGCAGGTGCGAAGAAGAGGACCGGGATTTCTTCAAGTGGCGGTGGGCCGACGATGAGCGTTTGTGGCTGGAAAAGGACGTTGTGATAACCCAGTCATCGGCGCACTTGGCTTTGATGGATGGTGTGACCGATGGTGGCAGCATGACGGGCGTTTTGTGATAGCCGAAATCAGTCAGAGCACGATCCATTATTTGGTTTACTTCGCTTCGAGATTTGAAGTGATCCTCTCGCGAAGAGAGATCCAATGGATGAGTAGGTGAGTGTTCAGCGACGAGCATTTGTTTGCGTTGACACCGGAAACGGACATACGCATCTCGAGCAGTCAGGAAATCCGCTTTAAAAGTGGAGAGAAGCAGATTGCAGACTGGAGATTAGCGAATGCTGCTGAGCTTGTAGTGGTGAGGTTGCAGCGGTGTTGGCTACTTCATCGGTGGTATTCACATTCGTGTTGCGAGCTGATTACAGCACAGGCGCGAGAGCATCAGAGTTGACAACGGTCACGGACGGGGGCAACAGAGGAATCTCCGTAACCTCGGCGGGCGAGTCGGCCATCCTTCATCAAGAGGCGTGGCTAGAAGATCATCGGGACGAATGTCAGGAAACAGACCGGCGCGGACACACTCTGGAGGAAAAAAGATGACCAAACGAATGCCTGAATGCACTTATGTAGCGAGGGGCTGCGCAGCACAGTTGGGTTACGTCGCCGGCAGTTAGTGAGCACCGAAAAACCTTCAGGGAGACAGCATTGTTCGAGAAACTAATGCAAAAATTAACAGGTTATAGGCTTTTCCAGCAACAAGAAACTAACGTTTATTTAACCAAATAGTTACTCAACAGAACCGAAACTGAAGCAAAACAAATTTTTTTTTTATTAAATGTACACCACAGCTTTCATTTTTAAGCTCCCTTTAGTAACTGCACATCCCTACTTTTTAAGACCCAAATTGGATGACTAAAGTACACACACACCTTGCTGCCATTGAGATCAGTCAAGTAAGGCTTCAGGGCATCTCCTACTGCCACGTGGGCAGCCACCATGCAGAAAACGGCTGCCTTGCGCACACTGCTTTCCGAGTTATCGTAGGCCTATAAATGAAAGAAAAAATTCCAACTTAGTATTTGAACAACTTTTAAACCTATTTAGCACCATAAAGTTTTACACTAGGACTATGAAATTTGTATATAATCTAATAATAATTATTTTACCAATCCATAAGCTGCAAAAAGATTGAATTTACTTACACATGAATGAATAGAATACATACTGCCAACATGTTTATTTTTATTAACCTAATTTTGGCAGATGCTAGTACCAACTCGATTGTTGCTTTTGACACCTGCTCCGGTACTGGTACCACTAGTACCGGACGGTGCTCAGCTCCGAAACCGGGTCCTGTAGGACTCTTTCAAGTAATACTTTGGAATCGATTGAGGTACATACGTGTTTTATTTTCCACTCTGCTTACAACACCCTCTGCTCCCCATCCAAGATAGGTTGCCCCAGATAGGCTCAAGGTCATATGAGATACCACCTCCTGTGAGGGGCCAGGCTAGGGAACAGTAAGCAAGGAAAGGGAATACACTAAAGCTAAGATATTATACTACATCCCTCTCAAGTTACAACAAAATATTACTGCTAACTGCAACAGAACATGCAGATAAAAATTAAGAACTGCGTCACAAATGTCATTAAAGTTCAACACACAGTCATTAAGTCGCTCAGGTCGCATGATAGTTCTGCGTGGTCGGCCCACGTTTTGCTGTGGAATTTGATGAACATGACCAACTTGCGGTTGTTTGCGAGTTGTTTCATCATCTGTGTATTCATCCTTACTATCATCCCGATTTGAACGAAACTGCAAAGATAATGGATCCCGCTTGACTGCAGAAACAGTTCTTTGCAAGATGGATCCACTTTGTCCTATTAGCTTCAACCGGCTCCCAAACTTGTCAATTATTTCAAAGGGAGTACTCCCAAACTTGGTGGTCAGCTTGGTCTTTCGTAACTGATGTACAATTACATGATCCCCTATTTTCAATGACCCAGTTGCCAGGTTCCACTTCTTGTTAATATAGTCTGCATTCTTCTCACTTGCTTCAAGAATGTTGGCCTTCGCCTGACGTGGTTTGGTAGTCAGCTTAATAGGCTGAGCATTTGGCAGCTTAGTTTGTGGTACATAAGTTCAAACGGTGAAATTTTGGTGATGGAGTGGGGTGTCCAATGGTAAACTCATAAAAAGGTGATCAATGCCTGTTCCATTCCCGTCTTCTCGACGGTTGCTGCTCTAAAAGCTTTTAGGAAAACTCGGTTCAGCGTTCAACGAGGCCATCAGCCTGTGGCCAATACGGAGTCGTAAAACGAATCTTAATGCCAAGCATGTTCATTTGATCCTTGAACTCTGCAGATTGGAACTGGGGTTCATTGTCGCTAGTACGCACTCTGGATAGCTATGCGTTGCAAAAACTAACTGAAGCCAATTGACAAGCCTTGTAGCAGTTGTCAATTTTAAAAGTATGGCCTCTGGCCACTTGGTAAAATAGTCCACCAACACAACCAGCATTGATCCGTCTGGGAATGGGCCACAGAGGTAGAGAGCAAGATGCTGCCATGACTTGATTGCCCACATTGTTGTTTTAACCAGGTCTCCTCGTGGTCCTTCCACGTTGAGTTAGCATGCCACAGTCTTTAATTAGCCCTGTAACATCCGAATCCTTGTTAGGCCACCAAACCTTGGTGCGTAAAAAGGCTTTTGTTTTGGAGAGGCTCTGATGTCCCTCATGGGCAACTTGTAACGCTTGTTGTCTAAGTGAACTTGGCAAAACCAAACGATTTCCCCTAAGCAGCACATCGTGCCATGACAACTCCTCTTTAAATCTATTGTATGTTAATGGTACTTTAGACCAATCCCCCAACTGTAAAGCATCCCTAACCACAAGAATATCAGTGTCCTTACTGGTAGCTAACTTAAAATCTAACAACGTCAAGGTATTTGCACTACGTGCTCAATCACTAAATTAACATAAACTTCAGTAAGAAGGCAAATAGCCTGACATAGAGGTTCACGTTTTGAGAATAAACGTAACATTGAGTTCGCCATGTTGTCTTTTCCTGTTACATATTCAATTTCATAATTGTAGCCTTGTAGTTTGAGCTTCCATCGTTCAATACGCGCGGCAGGGCGTGACTTTGGTGAGTAGAGCATCAGCAACGGCTTGTGGTTGGTTAAAATTTTAAATTTCTTTCCTATCAGGTAAAGTGACAATTTCTCACATCCCCAAATTACTGATAAGGTCTCTCTCTCTCGGTCTGTGAATACCAACGCTCCGTAGAGGTTAGTGCTTTGCTAGCAAAAGTTGGTTTGATAAGGTTGTCATGCTCAACGAGTTGAGCCAATATTCCGCCTACGCTTTCTGGGCTCGCATCAACATACAAATAAATTTTTCTATCGTTACTAAAAAACATGAGCTGTCTCTGCCTTACTTATTCAACTTTAAGTGCGATGAAGGCACGTTTGTGGGTTACCGTCCACTGCCATTCAACTTCTTTGCAAACTAAATCTTGCAATGGTTTGGTCATGTCAGCTACGTTTGGCAAAAACCGTGAGCAGAAATTAATCAAACCTAAGAAACTCCTAACATCATGCACATTTTGCGGTTTCCTGAGCTGGTTCAGATGTTCAATACGCGACTTTCCAATATAATGCCCCTTGGCGAAATTTCGAATCCCATGTACGAAAGTTGTTCTTTCGCAAAATGGTATTTCTTACGATTTAATGTGAAACCAATTGCTCTAGCTTGCCTAGAACTGCATCTAAATGTTTTGCATGTTGCTCATGTCCACGCGAGTATACCAATACATTATCACTAATGTTACGTACCCCCCTCTCAGCCTGAGAGCACCAGCTTCACAAGGTTTTGGAAAATTTCAGGCGCTACAGTAACGCCGAAGATCAGCCATGTGAATCGATAAACACCCGACTCTACTGCAAATGCTGTTAGCTCTTGTGCCTTTGGGGATAGCTCAATTTGATGGAAGCCTTCTGAAAAATCTAATTCCGTGAAAACATTTGCATCACTAATTTCAGCTAAGACGTCGTCTACTGTGGGTATAGGGAATTTATGCTTGACTAATGGCTGGGTGACCTCGCATACATTTAAACATAATCTAAGTGACCCATCCTTTTTTGGTACTGGTACTACTGGGGATAACCAAAGGTGTGGGGCCGTCTACTTTTTCAATAACCTCCATGCTTTGCAAGCGTTTTACCTAACTCCACTTTATCTCTAAGGTGAAATGGCATACGCTTTACTGGTAATGCTTTTGGAATAGCATCAGGTTTTAGTTCTAAATCAATTTGAACTCCCTTTAGTTTTACTAAGCCCGAAAACAGTTTTTCTGTTTTTCGCAAAATATGCTCAATTCAGTTACTGTACGATATACCACCTGTTCAGAAAATGTAATCAGCCCTAAAGCTACTGCATCGTCTTTGCCAAGTAAACATGGATGTTCACTATTCATGACAACAAACCTTACTTGTCGCTTAATTTTGCCAACCACTACGGGTAGAACCACTTCCCCTTTTAAATCCAATGGATTGTAAGCATCATACGTGAAGGCACGCACGTCTGAGGACGGATGGCATCTCCAGAACCACGTATGTCTGCCCACGCTTTAAATGTCAGCACCGAGATGGTCGATCCCGAATCTACCATCAAAGGTACCAACTGACCGTTGACATTCAGTTTAGTTGTCGGAAGCCTTGTGGTCGCAACCATGAACGTGTAGTCATCACTATCTGAACTTGCTTGGTTATTTGGTTGTTCGCATTTTTCTGGTTGAACACAGTTGACCTTTCTTTTCGATGTTCTGTGTGTGCATTACTATAATGTCCTCTTGGTTTCTGGTCTTGTCCTAAGCTAGGGGCAGACTTACACATGTTAGCAAAATGGCCTTCTTTTTTGCATTTTCTGCAAATTTTTCCTTTTGTAATGGCGCATTCTGAGCTGCCGTGGCCACTCCAGCCACATCTTATCTTGCGTCCAGCTGTATGCTGTCGGTTGCTTTGATGTCTGGCAAAATTCAAACTTTCTTCTGTAATGGGAGGTTGTATTTTTGCTTCCATTAGTGCTACCTGGCGATCTGCATTTTCTTGATTTCAAGCTAAAGAAAGTGGCAATTCCAACTTCAAATCATCTTCTCATAGAAAACGACGTCGTAATATGGAACTGTAGCAATGTTCCACGATTTGATCCACAATATTTGACTCAGCCCATTCCCACCAATTGCACAAAAGGGCCTGGTATTGCAGCCTTGTGTCATATTCGTCCATGCATTCATCAGCTAGCTGTCTAATGCCACGAAAAACGTGACGTTCAAACGTAAGGTTGTGTTTTTTTGAAAACTTTGTATCGAATTTTTGTAACATTGCCGCATGTGTTGTGGTGTTTAAGTCTATTTCAAATGTTTTATATGTTCGTTTTACCTCCTCTCCTCCCATAAGAATGAGAAGACTGTTCTTCTCTGTGTCAGTCTTAACTCCTGTAGCTGCAGCATATAGTTCAAAATCTTCTTTACACAACTCCCAGCGTTCATTTTCGTTTTCACTTTTTCTAGTGAATTTCGGTAAGACCGGAATAAAGGCTTGGGCACACATCCTAGTCGTCCATTTGTAGAATTCTTTTAAGTAATACTTTGGAATCGAATGAGGTACACACGTGTTTTATTTTCCGCTCTGCTTACAACACCCTGTGCTCCCCATCCAAGATAAGTTGCCCCAGATAAACTCAAGGCCATATGAGATACCACCTCCTGTGAGGGGCCAGGCTAGGGGACAGTAAGCAAGGAAAGGGAATACACTAAGGCTAAGATATTATACTACAGTTCCGGTCGATCCTTAACATTGGTACCAAAATTCGATAGTATCAAACATACCGCTGGATGGGGCCGCACACACTGCGTTTATGAGATACTTATTTATGATAAGCAGGACCAATACAATACATTTCTAGGAGGGTCCACAGAGCATACATTATACATTACAGTAAAACCTCGATTATCCGAATTAATTGTGACCAAGGGTAGTTCGGATAATCGAAATTTCGGATAATCCGATTAATGTTAATAAACCAGACGTACTGCATCCAAGGGAAAAATTACGAGCAAAACCGGTATTATTTACCTATAAACAACCTTTATTCATATTTGCCACTCAAATATGAGATGCCACTCAGGGTTGCCACTCAGTTAAGTAATTGATTGTGATTAAACTATTTTGCTAATAAATAGTTTAATTGCATTAATCGATTAAACTAAAATGGTACTGCACCGTAAATAAAAAAAATAAAAAATAAAAATAAAATTCCTATGAACGATCAACGTTGATTTGGTATAAATCATTCTATGCAGGCAGTAAATCTTGCGGTAGGCCTAATCATAATATACATTTATACCATAATTAGTATTTTTACATCGTCAAAATTAACGTGAAATTGCTTCTGTGTGATGAAAATAGCGCTTGGTTCAAGCGAACGGAGGCAATTCCTTAAACAAGCATCGTTCGGCCGCCGTCTTGTCACATTTGCAATCTGGGAATCCCGGGGAAATCCCCTTTCCTGCTGCCATCAACGTCACTGCCATTTCCTACAATTAACTGCTCCGTTTCAAAAGCCGTTGGCGCGTTCTGTAGTATCACGACTCGCGAGCTCCAATTGGTTCATTTGTGGCACGTGGCATTGGGGCCAGTCATAATGTGACGTCACGCGAAGCGAGTCAGGTCGCCTCACTGGAACTAGTGTGAGCGCGTTCTTTGTGAATGGCCGGCTAGGAGACAACGATGGCGGATCGCGACAGATTGCGGGAGCGCTATTGACGATCGGCAATATTTTATATAACAACTTTACTTGCACGGTAATAAAAATATAAAAAAAATATTTCGGAGTTGGTAAAAAAATACTTTGGAAAAACAACCAGTAACTGTTAGCATTCCAAGATTGCCTGGGTTCAGCAACTATTGATATTTTCTTTAGGCCTACTCGGAGTTTGCCGGTTTTCTTGGCCAAGGGCAGTTCGGTAATCAGGGCAGTTCGGATAATCAGGGTGTTCGGATAATCGGGGTTCGGATAACTGAGGTTTTACTGTAATTAGAAAGGGAAGACAGGAGTAAAAATAGTATGCTTGGAACAAAATAAGAAGTACACAAACCTTCGTTAATCCAGGCATTATGTCACCCAGTAACTTCAGCACCACAGGCACAGGTTGGATTTCGATTACCTACAATGGAGAAGTTTTTTAATTAGGAAATTTAACTCATGTTTGCAGTAAAATTTCTCAATACTAACAGAACTGAAGCATTTCGAATTTGTACCTTTGTTAGCGTTTTGATTGCAGCCTGATTGACAGGGTATTCGCCAGTTAAAATGATAGGCTTGAGCACACGAACGCACTGGTCGGCAGGAAGAGAACTGGCCAAAGTGGCAGCGGACAATTCAGCCGCACGGACAACCTAAGAAAATCAATACGCAATAAATAAACAATCCAATATCCAGCACTATATTAACAGGTGACTAACAAGTACTTGCATCTTTTTCGGAATCTCGATGCGCCTCTAGGATTTTCAAAATCGCCAATTCGGTGTAACCTTGGAAATGTACTGCTTGTTTCCGCATCATCTCGCACAGCACACGGAGTGCTAGTGCTCTTACAGAACTCTGCAAAAAAAAAAGCAAATATCAGCAATGTTTTGAAACAGAAAGTAACAAAAGATTTGGTGAACTGAACACAATTAAAACCAAAAAATAAATTGAATTGAATGTTTGTTTTAATATAAGTAGGTTCCTGCTACATGTATGGGTATACACAACCAAGAAGTAATTTTGAATGCAAGGTATTTATGTCAGTTACAATGAATCATTTTTATCCACTTTATTAATTTACGTAATTATTTCTTTATTTATTTGGCTATGGTTGTACACAGGGTGCAACCTTTTACGTTAACAAATAAAACCGTGGGTAGTTTGCAAGTTCAGGAGTCTTCAAGAGTGGACATCATAAAGCACAGCTCTTCCCTGCACGTACATGTTAATGCGGTCACGGTCAAGGCCCTCAGTCTAAAGGAGTACTTAGTTCGCACCAGCGACCAAACAGCAACAATCGTTCCGCAACCACTTTTTCCAGACTGCTGCTGACCCCCCACCTGCAAGCCCTTACCAGATGATTGTCGGATACAAGAACAGAACCTAAAAAGGTGGCCTGTCTCGACAAGATCCAAGGCGAGGATGTTGCCGTCACGACAGGCATGCTGATTATGGTTATGACGTGGAAAATGCTGGCATCTTCTTACGAGTCCGTCATATACAATGGCGAGCGCCTTCAAAGTGTTTTTGTAAAAGTTAGTACAAGTAGCCAGGCCGCATAGGCTACCAGCTCTCATCTTTATCACCTGCATTCTGCAGTCCTCTGTGGTAAAGCTGAATGTGTGCAGAATATTACTACAGTAGAACCTCGATTATCCGAACTAATTACGACTGAAGGGTGTTCGGATAATCGAAAATTTGGATAATCCAATTTACATGCAAAATAAAAGAGGAAAATTTTTTTCTTAACTCAGTTTTAGTGCTTGTTAACTATGCTTGATTGTATAAGATGACTGAAAAAAAAATACTGTGTGAAATGACCCCAGGAACATAAATAAAGCAAAGTCAATGCTTATTCAGTCTCTAAAAAAAAAGTAATTTTCTGAATATTTTTGTAAGAATGCGAGTTTGGGTAATCAGGGTCTTCGGATAATCAGGGTTGGGATAATCAAGGTTCTACTGTACTGTACCTATTCTGCGAAGCTCAGTGTTTACCTTCCTAACATGTCCATCATCGGTTAAGTCAGCATCAAGTTCCATCCCAAGGTAGAAAAACTGACATATCCATGACAATATATGACCATTTAGAAGTAGAGGACTTGCTTCACAGTTGTTTTTCCGAATACCATTCCAACGGATTTGTTGCCACTGAATGTTAATCCCTTGTCATGCGTTAAATAAACGAGCTTTTCCACCAGAAACTGCAACGCATGTCTCGTGAGTGCAAGGAGGACAATGTCGTCCGCAAATGCAACAATGTTCACAGCAATACCTTTTTCCCAGCAGCCGGGAAAAATACCTTTGAGACTTGAGAGATTGTGCCGCCCAAAACAAATTTAATTTGTTGATGAAAATTGTGTATCCGAAAGTTAAAAAAGGCAAAAGGCAGAATTATATGTACACAATAAAAACACAATTTTGGTTTGAATTCCATCCGAAAATACTTCCCGTTGTTATAGGCTGGCTTTGTCCAAAAGGGTCAAGCCAAACCATAAACTAAAATGCACAGATGATTCCTGCAATATTAATTCAATTCTTGCAATAAGAAGGTACCCACCTGAAGCAAATTACCAGTTTCTTTATCAGGCAAAAGGGCAAATCACTTCTTACCACTGTACTGCCAGCCATTAAGAAGTTCTGCCATACTAGAACCACTTACAGCTCCACTGACATCTCTAACATAGTGTCATATAAAGGTGGTCTTATTGCGCCATGCGAACCAGAGACAATTGCGTCCAAAGTCACACCAGCTGTGAATGCCCAGGACGACGCTAAAGCTCTCAACTTGTGTACTTGCAGACAGGGGAATGAGTTGGGACTAAGTCATAGGTTCGCTAGATGACTTCACAGATACCCACCACAATCGGGTGAACAGGTCTAGAAGAGTAGTCCGTCCTGTCATGTGGCTGGTAGGCAGTCGACGGGAGCTTTTATGTATTCCAGGTATGTTTGTAAGACTGGAACCGGGCACAGAACCCTTTCACGCCATATAGGGTCCACCACTGGTCCGAGGGCATTGATGATGATTGGGTGCCAGGTTCAGGACGTTGGTTTTTGGCACGGAATTCAGCTGGGAGAAGCAGAGTGTCACCAGACCGGTATTTAGTGAAGCAGCTGTGCCCACCCTCCTCGGAGAAGGCAGCCGCTGTAGCTTCCCACTGTGGCCATAGCCACCAAAAATATTGTTATTTGAGTCAGGCACCATACAGAGGCTTTATGAAGGGGCTCGTAAGGGTTGACCATCAAACTTGACAGCACCACGGGAACCAGGACAGCAACAGGTGTCGACCACGTGGATGGAGGTTGTCGTATTCTTGTACCTACTTAGAAATAATCTTTCTGGGTGCAGGGCCTAGGTAGGTCAGCATGGCGTTAACCCATTGGTACCCTTTGATGGCGATAGACCAGCCTGAAAGAGATGTCCTAAGATGGTAGCGAAAGAGGTGGCCGAGGGGTCACAAGGGTTCAGTACATTGCCTGAACATCAGGTAAACCATGTGTGCCACTTAGCCCAATATACTATCACCGTAGATTTCTGTGGCATTGGAGGTGTGCCGCTACAGGGGACAAGAAACTAGGAATGTGCCGATGTACCGATACTGATTACTGTCAAAACTGAATGCCGATAACTGCCGATATACCACTAAATAGTAAATAATGATTATTTTGCATAAAATGAAAGTGTAATATAGTTTCTGCTGCCGATGTACTACAAGAAAAAAACTTATATTTAACGTAGCTTCATAAAAATACTAAATAACATTTTTTTAAAATGTGTAATACAAAGCTCTTTTTGCCTGCAGCTATTTTCCCCAGACCTTGCCCCACAAAAAAAGTGCACACAGCCAAACATTTTCTACACAACTGTAAAGATGTAAAAATATAAATATGTGAAAATGTTGTCAATAGTAATTAATGAACAGACGAGCACTTTACGACATATTAGGCCTAGTCCTAAAATACCAGTGAGTAGCAGTTTTTCTTATATATTTGCAAGCCACGTTTGTTTAAAACTGTAAGTTAAATGGTTTTTAATACATAACTTCAGAACGAGTAGAGCTAACGACTTATAGTTTGCACCATTGGAAAGCTGGCAAAAAAAAGAACAAAATGGTGTATTTGAACGTCAAAATCGGTCAATATTTAGCGAAGTTATTGTCGTTTCCGTATACGTCGAAAAAAGTGTGGCGCGTATTTAAGCCAATACGGTGTATCGGCACATCGGAATTGGACATCGGCGGTACCGATATATCAGAATTGCCTCCGATAACTGGCAATACCGATATGAATCCGATAATCGGCACATCCCTACAAGAAACCCGTCAATTTTAGATTAGTATTGTCTCCAAGTGTGAAGATGATTCCCCTAGGAGGTAAGGAGAATACTATTTGGCACCACCCTGTGTCCTACATGAAATGCACCCCATTTGAACCCGATAGGCATAAATCTAACATTAGCTTCACAGGTTTCAGAGCGTTGCCCGAAAACGTACATAATTACTCAGGGGTATCCCCAGATTGCGGTTCACTAGCCTCCCCAACTGGAAGTACGACATTCACCATTTCAATTGCCTGGAATCAAGGCGTTAGCATGCAAAGTCGGTAAACTGCAAATCTGGTCTTGTCTCAGTTAAATCCAATGGCAATTAACTCCTCTGATATCAATTACCGCCGCAAACAGTCCCTTCCAAATACTCCAAGGCTATGTTTCCAGTCAGGACGACAACTAAAACCTGATCGTCGCCCTTAACCGTCCTGTCTCTTTTAGCACAATATTCTGTGCTGTGGCATGTGGTCGGGTCTGTAAGAGAGGCACTAAGAACACCCCACAGTTAGGCAACCTAGCACGCAAATTGTACATAGGCCTACTATTGTTACATGTACGTCTTCATCCTTCACTAAGTCATTTAATGGACCTCACATGCTGTCACCAGAAATAAGTTTAGAAGGAGGGAAGAAAAAAAGGAGGGACAGTCATGCACTGAACTACAAATAGTAAAACGGACTGTCGGTAAATCAAATCCCAATCTCTGGGTTCACCACATACAAAGGCGCTAAAAGGTAATTCAAGTTTTTGTGACCCTAAACGTAGTGGGAGGTCCCCATGACGTGGCGACATGGGAAAGTTGGACGAACTGGCAAAAAATACACCACTCATCCCATCATTACCCCGTCAAGTCCGTCGTTTGTCAAGTGCAGCTTGGAATTCTCCTACTGGGTGAAACTTCTGAACGTAAAGCCTTGTTACTGCTCTTCCACGGTTGCAGAACACCAGTTTTTTTTTTTTTACCGCAATGTTAACTCTCTCTCCCTTATTACCAAGACGAAAAAAAAAAAAAGATACTGAAAGAGGGCTCAGTTGACAAGACAGTTTCGGATAATTGGTGAGGTGATAATTTAATTTTTACAGTAATATCTTTCTGCATGCGATGCCTGGATTTTTCAGTGGTCGAAGCAAACAATTACCTACAACATTTGTATGCATTTTGGTTTTGCACTTTTAAAGACTTTTTTTTTTCACTGCAGCAATCGATGTTGGGGAGCAAATTTGCACACGGTTTAAAATTTGGAAAATCTACTTCTGTAACTTACATCACTGTCATTAAGTGTTTCCAGCAGTACACGCAAAACAGCTTTGAAATGTTCATCCCACATGGTGTCAGAGCCTTCTTTGGCTAGTTTGGTGAGCTGATGTAATGCCATTTTGCGTTCCTCAAACCTGAAACAGTATTAAACAAAAGTTAAAATTTCACAAAATAAACTGCTAGAGAAGCCTTTTAATGTTGTCGCAAATATGTCGCCTTAGAGAATGAACATTCCCTAAACTTGGATAATGTTTTTCAATGAGCAATGTAGATATGTACAGTACTGATGTGTTACTGTCACTGATGTGGCTGATTGGTATCCATCTTCACAGGTTGCCAACAAGATGGACAGTAGCTAGGTCCTTAACTTGTTGTGTTGGTAAACGTGCAGCTAATTAATGTTTTGGCATCCAATCAGAATCTGTATTTCTAAGCTAATCTTTTACTGCCAATACACTGTTACAATGCTGATTGAAAACTTGTTCACTGTCTGTACACGGTTTAAAATACAAAACAGAACAAGGAGAGCAGGAAGTCTCCATTTGAATAAGATCACTATCAGTATCTGTTAAGCAAGTGTTGTGTTATATAGGATCAGTATTAGTATCAGATTAAAGTGGTACTATATCGCTGCTTCTTTAGTGCTACTATTTATAGAGGCTGGGTCTAGCAACTTAACGATTTACCCTCAAGTTGCATCCAGAAAGCAATATCTCAACGGAAAAAAAATACATAAATCCTACCACACACTGTGAGGTTTTGGAAATCCCTATGTACCCCAAGGAAAAAGAACAAGCACAACGCATGTGTTAAATGTCATCAACTTCAAACTGAAAGAATGCTGATTTGAATCATACTGCTGACCTACGTATAAGCGGGAACTTAAAATAGACCTAGAAGTTAAGTCATGCAACTTAGGGTTAAAGAGTTAACAGACGACGGAGACTAACTTACAGTAACACAGTGTTTTGGTACTACAAGTTAAAGTTGGAGCTCGAAAGACAACAAATTAAATTACCTCCGATTGTGGTTTGCCAATTCAGACAAAATAGTCAATATGGAACCAGAACGTTCAGATTTTACATCTGGAAAAAAAAAAATTAATTGAACATTTTGTCAAGTGAATCAACAAAATCTATACCAATATAATGCTTTCTATATAGTTACTTTACCTAATGATAAATAATCAGCATTTGTATCAAAATAATTAGGCTTTTCATATCCGTTCCTGCCAATCTGAAATAACAAAATAAAGTAGCTTGTAATGAGACAATAAAAGAAAATGGTCAAGCAGATAACAGAAACCTGAGAATTCACAACAGATCATATATTTTGTGATGACGTGACTAGAAAGAAAAGAAACGTGAAGCTTACAAACTATATAGGGGAAAAAAAATCTGAGTTTCTCCAGGTTGTCCTGGATACAATGTTATCCCTTACAGCCAATCACAGTATACAGTAATAGTACTTAACTTTAATTTTTGCATTATGGCACTGAAGCCATGAACTGAAAGTTGAAATTAACAAAGCATCATCCCATCAAAACTATCATCACAAAGACAATGTAAAGATAAGCAGCGAGACTAGGAAGGTTATCACGGTAACAATTTAAGGATGAAAGTAGATTTATTTGCCAGTCCCTTACAGGTTTTTTTCTACCTCAAATATTCAGCAAATAAAATTATTCAGTCATTCAAAGTTATCCACCAAATAATTATTTAAGGTACCAAAACAAAATTGAATGATGTTGTTCAATACACCCAAGTTAATTGTTTTTTCGAGTGCTTTAGAATGGTGCTTTAGAATGGTACCAATATTAAACTGGCATTTAAATTATTTACAAAAATCGAAAAGAAAGGCCCATAAGAGACAACAGGACACCAAGTCTCGTAAGAGACATTCAATTCAAATGCCTAGCAAACTCCAGCTAAACCATAAGCACAACATTTCATAATAAGATTTGTTATAGCTGCGTCAAGTCCAACTAATGCTGAATTTATTACCAACTTCGGTTGAGTTGCTGTGTCACATGAAAAGTTTCTAAGGCAGTTAAGGCATCATCAGATATGCATTTTTTTGGTTTCCTTATTGGTTACATTTCAACTCAAAACAAACCACCATGACACTACACATAAATAAATTTAATGATATAGGCAATGGAATCGCATGAGAATCTTTTCATACTACTGAAGAAAATTGCACCAGCCAGCTACATTTGGGTAATAAAATACCTTACCTTCTCCTGGTACAAAGCTGCATTATAATCTTTTCTCCTTGTTGGTGAGCCATTTTCAGGTGATTCTTCTAAAATTTCCATTCGTCCATCCACAGCCGACATCTGACTAATGCCACTGTCCTGAGAGGTAGTGTCCCGATCACGGTCAAACCTATCCTTTCTTTCCTTGGTGAAACCGTGATCTAAGCTGTCATAGCTGTAATTTTGAATCTCTGATGAAGTTTTCTTCAGAGAATTGTAGATCTCTTCAGGATTGAGATTTTCAGTATCGTCATCCTCTAGTTTCCGCCAGTGATGCGGCCTAAAACAAATGAGTGACCAGTTCAGTGATAAGTAGGAAGAACAAACAGGTAGCTTCTAGAGTCTAGACGTTGGGTACGAATACGAATAAGTTTTATTTACATTTTACTATGAATTTTTACTATTGAAAATACCAATTTTTTGGTCATTTTACTTTGGCTTGAACAAAATTACTATTAGTACAGTTCATGCTTTGCCAATTAAGTTCTCTTCATTTAAACTGGCAAATTTTATATGATTCTCTACTGATATTCTTCAGGTTAGGCTTGCACCGAATATTCGGTAATTATTCGGTATACGGCCGAATATCGATTTTGGCCGAATAACGATATTCGGTTTCCGTCCGAGTAGTCATATTCGGTTTCCGACCGAATAGTGTTAGATTTGTTGATATTCAGCCAAATATCTTTTTAGTATATATTTATGTTTAGCTAAGCATTTATTTTTTGGTATGCGAGGAATTATCTTCTAACATTTCTAAAAGAAGGAAAAATTCAGCCGAGTAATTTGGTATTCGGCCATTATTCGGCACAAGACCGACTAATTCGGTATTCGGCCGAATATGTAAATTGTTTGGTGTCGAATACCGGTATTCGGCAGTTTAACTATTTGGTTGTCTATTCAGTATTAGGCAAATTGAGTATTCGGTTATATATTCGGTATTCAGTAAGTTAAGTATTCTGTTGTATATTCGGTATTCGGCAAGTTTGTATTCGGTGCATCCCTACTTCAGGCCTTCGGCCGGAGGAGCACAGCACTTTCTCACATGAACGTCTTTCAACATTGCCATAAGAATAGAATTCAACTGCTGAGGGTACAGGAGCCAGCGTTTAAAAATATCAATAAAATAGTAACCCCTTCACTGAGGAAGAGAATGCAAGATGAGTGGAAGACTTCTCTCTCTCGCTGTTCCTGATGTTAAGAAGGCAACGATTCTGGCAAGCAGTCGACCTCCACCAGTGAAACGAGGCCCACTGGGAGGGTAAGGCCTACACAGAAACGAGGGAGTGCCAATTGAAAGGCGTTCATATGTAAAGGTGTAGTATGCCTCTGGCCGAAAGCCTGAAGATGATCAGTAGAGAATAATGAAAAATCACCAGTTTAAATGAAGTGAACTGAATTATAACAACAATATAATATTTATTGCCCAGTGAGTGCAAATGGTCAAGGAAGGACAACAGATTGACACTGATAACCAGCCAAATTAGTAAGAAAAAAAACTATGAACCATAATGAACGTAGCAGGCCACCAGGCCTTAGTCAAGATGGTCAGATTCATCTTGATATTTAGTGAGGCAAACATTCCACAGCTTTGTTTTAAAATTTTGTAATGTAGGAGATTTAACAACGTCAGGAGGGAGCTCGTTCCATATCACAACCACACGGTTGGAAAAAAAATTGTTTGCCAAATTTGCCACAGTTTGCCTAATTGTTTTGGCAAGGCATGAAATGTCCTGTAAGTAATTTTTTTTTACCATTCTTGACAATGGATACAAAGCACATGTTGCAACTTGGTAGAGAGCAGGCTATTTTGTAAACTTCAGCCATTTTGCTAAAAGTATGGATGATAACCAGTACGTATTTAATTTAGTATTATTCCATTCTCAAGCTACAAAAAAATTGTCCAATAAAGTAGTTTGACGATATTGCAGTCGCTGATGGTCCATTCAATAATTCGTCCACAACTCGTTATTGACGTCATTGGATGGGGAATACAGTTATCAGAAATGTTTTTCCTCGCACGCTACGTAGTACAACACTAAAGTTGACACTCTACTAGGTGGTCACATGTGTATTTAGGCCTTAACGCTATACACGCAAATTGCTTGAATTCGGTGTGCAGCACTGTTGCACAACGCCTCGAGAGTGGTGATGACATTGAAACAAGGCACCTAGGGATTCCCTTGTACTGCTTATTAATGGGGAAACTTAAAGAAACCTGACCAGTGGAATATTACCTCACAAAAATCATTAGGTGATAGTGAACTGTGGTATTATTACATATTTCATGCCGTACTCTTAATTTCAAGGGGCAGCCACTGCAAAACTGGCCTCCTGATGCATCCGTTATGGTCTAAGAGAATCGTGCTCAAGCAAATTGGATTCGGAAAAATTCCGGAAAAAATTACCGCACACTTTCACAATCAAAACAACAGCTTTGTCCTGCAAATTTTCGATAGCTTGGGCTGCTATCTTCTTCGGGCCTCAAGGATATAGCTCGGACTTTCTACATTTTCCACTCCAGTTCGAAAGTCCGAGCTATATCCCTGAGGCCCGAAGAAGATAGCAGCCAAAGCTATCGAAAATTCGCAGGACAAAGCTGTTGTTTTGATTGTAAAAGTGTGTGGTAATTTTTTTCGGAATTTTCCGAGTTTTGTTGACATTATGGCGTTTCACAGTACGAAAATTAATGATGTTTTTAAACAAATTGTATTATTACGTACAGGCTCGCCAGACATTAGTGACTGTTTAGCGAATTATACTTCTTTCCGAGCTGACAGAATCAATTGATCTAAAGGCGGCGTACTGATTTGTATCAGCGATTCCTTGAGTCCTTGTAATCAAACTGCTATTACCAGTCCAGACAAAGACTGGGAAATTATTTGGTGTACTTTAATGTTGGAACTGATAAATTCTCTCTCGGCTGTTGCTATCGTAGTCCGGATACTGGTCCTGCCTCCCATCAGAGTTTTCTTGATGCACTCAGCTGCCAAATTGCCAAAGAAAAAAAGAAAAAAACCATTATTGTCGGTGACTTTAATTATCCTAGCATTAATTGGCCAGGAGCAGTTGGCAATTATTTTGGCTCTTCAATGGAAGATAAATTTCTCTCTGTTATTGACGATGCTTTCTTGCTCCAACATGTTGATTTCCCAACTAGATTTCGCCACGGTCAAAATCCCTCTACTTTGGATTTGCTGTTTACTTCTCCTGACATGGAAATCGATGAACTTAGCTCAGCTGACCCACTTGGTCGTTCGGACCATGCAATACTGGTCTGGAATTTACTCCGTCATCCCTCAAAAAGTGTGACTTTTCCTAAGCTTTCCTATCGAAATGCTGACTTTGAGATTATTAATAAAAAAATCTCAAGCGTTGATTGGGAAAAAGAATTTCTGGACATTAACTGTAGCGATGCTTGGAAAATTCTTAAAGATTTTATTAATCAAATGGTCCATGATCACGTCCCAGAGATCAGCAGGATCTCTAAACCCAGCGGGCCAATGTGGATGAACAGTACACTTAAGAGGCTCATGAACATTAAGCAGCGTAAATAGAAGACCAACAGGCACAAAAGGAATGCCGAAGCTTGGCAGAATTACACTGAAGCTCGCAACACGTTGACTACTGAAGTTCGATCGGCTAAGATGAACTTGGAGCGTGACATTGCTACTAGATCCAAAAGTAACAAGAAAGTACTGTACGACTACTTTCGTAGTAAGCAAAAAGGTAAAGCTGTTATCAGACTCAGGGACGGTAACGATGACCCAATTGACGATCCTAGTGATACTGCTAACTTATTCAATGATTACTTTTCATCGGTTTTTCTTCCAAAAAGCAAAGCTGATGGACAAAGCAACCAGCCCAACTCTATACCGTCTTTGAGTACTGTTGACATTTCCGAGCAAATTGTTTTCGACATGCTGAAAAAATGCAACCCAAATAAATCCGCTGGACCGGATGGCATTCACTCAGCCTTACTACATGGTTGTGCCGAATCTCTTGCTAAACCACTAAGAATTTTGTTTAATAAATCTATCTGCAGTGGAGACACACCTGAAGACTGGAAAACAGCTATCGTGGTACCTATTCACAAGAAAGGAAGCCGAAGCGCCGTTTCAAATTACAGGCCTATCTGTCTGACCTCTCAAGTCATCAAAATTTTTGAAAAAATCATTCACAGGTTTATCACAGACTTCCTCGACCAAAATAACAAGCTTAGCAGCAAGCAACATGGATTTCGGACGGCATTTTCCTGCGTCTCCAACTTGCTTGAGTCCCTGGACTTCTGGACAGAGGCCTGTGAGGACACTCCTTGTGATGCCGTCTTCATGGACATCCAAAAGGCCTTCGACTCTGTTGACCATGAAATACTTGTTAACAAACTGGCTAGCTTTGGCATTTGTGGTCAACTTTACAACTGGTTTCGTGAATATCTACATAACAGACGTCAGCGCGTTGTAATTAATAATGTTTTCTCAAGCTGGTCGAGAAAACTCAGGTCTCCAAATGACGTTCAGGCATTGCAGGAAGACCTTAACAATGTGCAAGCTTGGGCTAATCGTAATAAGATCACCTTCAATGTGGATAAATGTGAGGTACTTTAGGTTTCTCCCATTCTTCACGAATGAGTCGAAGCCACACTTTCGAAGCTCATGCTGGATCCCTTCGCTCACACCCCCAAGGTATGATTCTCCCACTCTCCCCATTCTTTTCCTGGGATGCTAAAAAAGATGATGAGGAAGGCAAGAGGGACAGGAAGAAGCGAGCTAGAGTTGAAAGCAGAAGAGAAAGATGAGAGGAGAGAACGGAAGTGGAAGAGTGGAGTGACCAGCCTTGATGATGTAAGGCCTATCAGTCGTCTTAATGTCCAGGGAAATAGCTACCAGGTCACAAAGTTTGCTAGTCCTTCCATTAGCCACTCAGATGTCTCTCAGATAGTCGCTCAGAAATGTGATGTGTTGTCTCCACGGATAAGTCTGCAGAATCGTAGTCATGAGCACCCCTGCTGCGAAAGCCAATGACGACGGCACAGTCCTCAGTTCATAAGCTTTCATAGAGTCTGGAACCTCGATATCTCCTACTGATCCTCATACGCCCTTTTCATCACTGTACTAATCAACTGTGCTACAGTCAGCCTCATTTGTTGGCTCTTCCGACCCCATTTTGATCTAAAAAAAAACAGGTGTCCAAGGTCATTTTTGATTGGAAGAGGGTTCCTTCTGTGTCATGGTGTTCTGTTCTTGTGTTCGCTGATGTACTTGGTTGCTTCCAGATAAAATCAGAGAGCCATCACCGAGCACTGTACTCTTTCCGAGTCCCCTTGACATACTAGACGTGGTTAATATCCGACGACGATGGGAGTCGGAAGTTCCTCAGGTCTTTGGCGTTTTGCATGAAAATCTTGTGGAAAGAATAAAGTAACCTTCGACCAATTTTTACAACCTCTTAAGAAATATCTACCCCTTGCTAATGCAGCAAACTTTTTCCTGTTAAGCAGCGGTCGCGAGGGCTAATAAGATGGTCTTAGGTGTGAGTATAGTACAGGAGACCTTGTGAAGAGGTTCGTAGGTGGCTCTGGATAAGTTTTTCAAACCATATGAAGTTTTCAGTCTAAGATAAGATAACCACTACGTCCTAGGTCTTTGACCTCCAAATGCTTGGATTAGCCGTGAAAGTGCAGTACTATTCACTATTTCTGCCCTTCGTGAAAGGGTTAGTACCGAATTGATGATGGAGAGGTAGCCCTTGATGGCCATAGTAGAAAGAAGGCTCTAAAAAGAATCTTCCAAAAATGTTGCAACCGTGTATTCGCTTTGCCTGTATGGACTCACTTCTTCTTTCTCATGCCATCCGGACCAAAATTTCCATTTGGTAAACCTTTATAGTGGACTTGTGACGGCAGTTCAAAATTCTTTTTATGACCCGAGTGGTGAGGCCTGAGCATAATAAAGATGATATCACGAGTTCCCAAGCATGAAGTTGGAGGATTTCCGTATTTGGGTGCAGTGTCTTACCTTTGTGTTACGACAAGAGGTCCTTCCTGATTGGCATCTGGATTGGACCCTCCTCGTAAAGCTCCATGATGCTGGCCACAAGGAGGCTGGTAATTAGAACGGTGCGAACAAGATGAACGATACGTGGATCACTCCGCTTTTGTTGAGCACAACTTGTAGCAAGAAGAAGGTGGGAAGAGGTAGGCCCGCTTCCTTTCCCACGCCAGGCTGAGACTGTCGGGTTGCCCATGCCTGGCTGTCTGGGAAGGGTGACACAAAGTTCAGGAGCAGTGGGTTTTCTCTGGTGGTAAATAGTTCTACCCATGGAGACACCCCCCCCCCCCCATTCTTGGAAAATCATGCTACAAACTGAAGGGCAAAGCTGCCATCCCGTTGTTGGAGCCCCGTCTCTATTGGATAGGTCGTCTGCCAAGATGTTCAGCCACACAGCAATGCGCCGTGGGTGTAGTGATATTTCCAGCTTGAAACAGAGACTTCCTTCTGTGGTGGCCGAGACCTCGATCCACCCCTCAACGTACGTACGCCACTGCAGACATGTGCGACATTACTGACACCAACTTCCCCTTCAAGGTGATGACCAAATCCAACTGGCATTGACAATAGCTTGCAATTCCAGGATGTCTATGTTTAAAACTTGAATGTTTTTGTTAAGCGTAACGAGAAGTGAGTGATCAGAATTAGGTATTTTATATATTATACGTACGGGAAAAATTTAGTCAGTGGCAACGGAAATGGGTTCGGGGTTTGCACAGCATTAAGGAAAAGTAGAATTCAAGCACTTTTAAGGACGCTCAAGGGCTCTTTACGTAAAGGAAAAAGAAAAACGCAAAACAATTTTATATTCTTTTTCCCCAATTAAAAGAAAAAAGACATGGCGGTACCAGTGAACATTATTATTAGCAACGAAAATAATCTAGCCAATAGCAAACTGCACTGTTTGGAAAGTTCATACAGTATAACCTCGTTAATAAGAACTCGGATAAGAAGAATTCCCGCTTAATAAGAACTTTTTTCAAGATTTGGGTTGGTCAGCTACTCATTCAGCACTAAATATATATGGCTATAACGAACTTTGTTAATACTAATGTACGGATAAGACGAACAAATATTTACAATTCCAGCTTATTTTTACGAATTTGCTGTTCGTAACAGTTTCTTACCCCCATCCCCCTTTGAATTTAGTTAATTCCACGTAAAACATCGAACGCTAGTCGACTACATATTGGGATGTGATAAGAGTTTTGTCCGTTTGTGCAAGCGCGAAGGTCAAGGATGAACGTAGTATGCACAGCAAAATAATGCAGCCTATACAGGTAGGCTGCATTGTTTTAAAGTGGCAGCCCAATTTCTCTCGTCCGTTTAATAAGAACTATGGTTAATAAGAACATTTTTAGCTGTCCCCTTAAAGTTTGTATTAAAGAGGTTTTACTGTACCAGAAAAGCTAGGGTTAGCTACAATCTGCTCCATGACGCAGAAGAAAATGAGTTACAGCTAGCAGATTCCATTGTAAATATTAATTTTTTTCCAACTCAAAATCAACACCAAGTCTAAGATTTTAAGAAAATAAGGCAATTCTTTACGCAGATTCAAGCACTTTCAAGGAATAAACAAAAATTAATTTCAAGTACTTTCAAGCAAACCCCGTAGAATTATTATTTTTTTTAAATCTTTTGTGTGGACTGCAAGCAAAAAAAAAAGTGAGGCCACACCATTTTGAATTTATTGCACACTTGCGGAATAATGACGTTGAAGACAGATGGTCAAATGACAAGTTTAACTTACCTATTCAGCGATGTGTTGGGCGAAGATTGCATACGGGCAGTCATCGGAATAGGCGATACTTTTAAGGGATCAGAACTTGTTCTTCCAAGGTGTTGGTGAAGTAATTTTGTAGCATTATCCTACCATAAAATTAATACAATTAGTTCTTTCAACGGTATCAAAGTTTTAGGCAATGAAGGAAATTCATAAAAAAGACCTAGAGTGAGATTAACACAAGCAAACTGCGTGTATTATGGTACATGCAATTGGATTTTGCATTATGCAACACATTGTGCCACTATCTCTCACAAACAAAAAAAGCTGAGCGTACAATACGCCAAAATAAATAAATAAATACATAAAAAAGTATTTGTTCTCAGAACTCTGCAGATAATAAAAAGCTTTGTATTTACGTATCAGTCAAGGCTGAATGACAAACTTGATCACAGAACTCCCTGTCTACGACAATACAAACTCCTTTGAAAAGCACAGACTACAAAGTCTAAAGAATCAAAGCCCTTCGCAATACAATGTGAAAGTTCTAGATGGAACTGTTCTTGTTGTGATGGGCCTCCAGGGCAGTGCTAGCAAATCACTAACTGGAAGTCGGAAGCGTTGGGCGAGCTTGGGCATTTTTGTGGCTTACATATCCTGGAACAACCGTCGGAAAATGAAGAAATTGGGATAGTCAGGTAGTCTGACGCAGTTTTAGAGGTGAGGTGCGACTTTTGGTCTAACTAATATTTTTTAACGGATTAGAGCCAAGTTTAGGGTTCTTAAAAAGAATTTGACGGGTGCTACCCCCTAACCCTTGGGCAAAATTATGTATTCCAAGATGGCTGCCAGAAAATATGCTAAAATGTAATTTTAACCGTACCTAATCACTGAAAAGGGCATAAAGTACTTAAATAACCCACCTTTAGTTCATACTGAAGTCATAATACCGCTATAGACCCTTTCCACTTCCTGTGGCTAAATCTAAGTTTCCAAAGTGGCTGCCATCGATGCACAGATTAAAGATGGTGACCAAAATGGAGCCCAATTTTGCCATTTGGCCGATTATGCAAGAACCGTTAACCGTTAATCTTCAACGACTCTTGTTGCATAGATGACACTCCCACCTTTTGAATGGATCTAATTGGGGCCATCCACCTGAATTAGAAACGACGCAGCAGCAGTTGCAAGTTGTAAGTTGACAAATTGAGATGTTTGTTAGCATTCAATTAGCCAAAAATTGGCCGAAAATGGCCTAAAATCCATTTTTCTCAAAAACCATAAGAGATGAAAAAATGTATGAAAATGACTGTAGATTAAATTATTGCAAACAACTTTTATCTAAACTGTTTCTGTGTATCACTAATGGTTCTTGCATAATCGGCCAAATGGCAAAATTGGGCACCATTTTGGACACCATCTTTAATCCGTACATCGATGGTGGCCATTTTGGAAATTCAGATTTAGGTACAGGAAGTGGAAAGGGTCTATAGCGGTATTATGATTTCAGTATGAACTAAAGGTGGGTTTTTTAAGTACTTTGTACCCTTTTCAGTGATTAGGTATGGTTAAAATTGCATTTTACCATATTTTCTGGCAGCCATCTTGTAATATATAATTTTGCCCAAGGGTTAGGGGATGCAACCCGTCAGATTCTTTTTTAGAACCCTAAACTTGGTTCGAATTCGTTAAAAAATATTAGTTAGACCAAAAGTTGTACCTCATCCACCTGGCTACCCGACTAGGAGGGGTTCCCAAGCAAAGAATAAACAGAATTTGTAAATATAAAATTAGTTTTTACTATCCTAACATACACACTTACCTTTAGTAATGGCTCATTCATTTTGGGCACTAACACCGTTGAAGTCGTATTTGGGGACGGTGAATTAAAAGAAGGGGAAATGAAGGGAAGAGAAAGCACAGGCGGATTTTTCGTTAAGAGATTACGATTAGGTCAATGTCATGTTCATTAGCTAGTTTACGGAACTGAACGCGGAATCCCATGTCGAACATTGGCACTAACCCTGTTTTGGATGTATTCTTTTCACGTTCTTTATTTTCACTATTTCCTCCTCCGAATACAACATGCGTATTTCGCACGAATTGGCGGGAAAATTACATGGTCTGCAATGTCTACAGCGTGCACCCAGAGTCTTTTTATGGAAGCAAACTTTGCTCCCTGTCGATATCGAAATACTGAACATTTTGTGAGCAGAACAACACGACTGACCTGGCCCGCACATCTAAAATAAAAAGTGATGAAGTGTGGCAAGGCTTGCTGGGAAGTTAGCAAGCACATGCCACCTGGTAGGAGAGCCACAAAAAGCACTGAAAATATGCTATTTCTACCAGGGTAAGGTACTTACCTGCTAAAGAAAAGAAGTTCTCCGAGTGGAGAACGACGAAGCCTGTGTTACGTATGAGATCTCCCTCTCACCAATAGGTGCCTTTCACTTAAGTCACACCGCACAAATTACGCCAGTAATTTACGCAAAACTATGCACTATCCCAACCGAGTCCCCCTTCCCTCCTGCCTACCTCCCACTTACCACTCCCTTTCCAGTAAAGCATTTCCAAGCAGGGAAGTGGGCGGGAGATTAACTGTAACACAGACTTCGTCGTTCTCCACCCAGAGAACTATTTCTCCTGCAGGTAAGTACCTTACCCTGGTAGAAATATCAATTCTCCTTCATAGAGCCCTCCTTGTCTGTGTTACGTATGGGACATACTCACATTAGTGCCTAAATTCAAAAAGAAAATCGTACCTAAAGGTAGTGGCATTGCCAACCGTCCACCTTGGCCGAGCCCTTCCGCCTACCCCCCATGGCCCCCAAAATTCCTGCGCCCTTGCGCTTGTGTAAGGGTCCAAAAACAGGTCAGAATGGCTAGGTTAAGTCACAGGGCCATCGACCCGCAGCTCCCTGAGCAGCACAAATCAGTCTTCTGTCGGCCACTTAGGCGTCACGAGAAATGCAAACCAAACACCGTCACACAACATCTTCTGGATGCCCCTCCCCAGTAATACAAGGGAGAAAACAGGTAAGCGCGCAACCTTGACTTTGTTGCCACAAACTCCGCATGCTGAAGGCGTTAATAATATCCGCACCAGCGCGCCTGTCCCATGACGCAAACCTATCGAGGTGCGTCGTAGCCGGCGATGCAAACAAGTCAATGTCAGGCTCGCCGAACCGTACACATAGCACATTGAACACCTCCGGACACAATTTAAAATCAAAACCATCTCGAAAAGTGCGCAACAGCCTGTCCGCCACCGTGTTCACCACACGTGATGAAGACTGCTTTCCACCTCACAACGCAGGTGGCCCTGCCAAGTCCACAATTCACGGACCACCGCTAGTAACATCGGGGAAAAGAGTCCCCCCCCCCCCTTGCCTACTTATGTAGGCTACTGCCACCGCACTGTCCGACAGGACCCGTACCTATTACCTCATCATAACCTTGTGAAAGGACTGCATTGCCTGCAAAATTGCCATCAACTCCGTAACACTGATGTGTAACGAGACCTCTTCCGGTACCTAACAGCCCTGTGACCCCCAGCTGGCCAGCGAGGCCCCCCCAACCAATACCAGAAGCGTCAGTGAATATTACTACCGTTGCTTCCGGAAGCAACCACAACTGGCCTTCTGTGTCAACATCCAACAGTTCAAATCCCTATGAGCCCAGTCTGATAAATGACCTGCCCCGACCCGGCCTCAGGACATTAAATCGCCTAGCAAAAATTGTAAATGCAATCTCGCTCCTCGCAACGTACACGTTACACTTTCAGCCCCCCAACAAACGCCAAAGGGTGTTCGTTGTCACTGCAGCCCGCTTGCGCACGAGCCGCAACAAACCAATCCATTTGCATTCTGGCCAAATGAGACACTCCGATTGCAAGGCTATCGCAATGCCTAGAAACAGTAATTGCTGCGAGGGTACTAACACACTTTTCTCGTAATTCGGCGAAAAACCAAAACCCACCGGGTCCCCAACGTCCTCTGTACACACCAATATACGCGCTCCACCGAGCGACCCACAATTGTGAAATCGTCAAAGTATGTGAACACTAATACACCTTTTAACCTAAGGAAACGGCGCACCGCCGAAACAAACGCCATAAAAACGCACGGAGCTGAAGCCAAACCGAAGGGAAACAACCCAAAACGATATAAAACACCCTGCCATGAGAACATCAAGTACCTCTTTGCACATTCCACCATCAGAATGGCGTAATAGGCCTGCGGTAAGTCAATTTTCGCCATGAACCATGAATTTTCGTCCAATACAGTCTCCGACCTGCACGTATGCGTTTAACATCATCAGATTCAAAATTATCCGGAATGGGCCATCCGGCTTTCCCATTGGGAATATTGGTCATATGATATGAACCGACAGAGCCATTCTGAAATAACTCATTCACCGGATAGCCCCGAGTGGGAAAGAGGATGGGGAGCATGGGCCACACATGCCTACTGGCTGTACAGAACGCTGGCCCAAGGTCACACCTTTAAACATATGAACAATCTGGAGTGACGGCTCTATTGCATGCCAGGCTTCTTCACGACCCAACAAACCAACTGCAAGCCAACTATTGACAGCCATTTCGTGCTCGTTTAACACTGCTCTCGTACAATTTGTACGATTCCCAACCAACTTTGCACCTTTTCGCCAATTCGCACTCGTTCCTGCCAGATTGCCTCGCACTCGTGTGCGGTAAAGAAAATTACATCTCCACTCTCTCTGGCCTTCCTACGTCTTTATGTATGGAATTTTTATTCACGCCTCGCACATTCTCTTTCACTTCTCTGTGCGCAGAACTATCCTTTCCTACTCTCTTTTCATTTAAAGACCAACACCAGTGAATATCACTAACTCGTGTTATTATACTCACCCGGTAATACGGTTAACCCGCCCCGCAATCCGACCGCGGCCGACCAATCATCTTATAGTCTCCAAATTAGCCTCTTTTTCCTCTAGCGATCAACCAAATTAGTCCTTCCAGACCTTACTTTCGTCTCGAGCTGTCAGTCCGCGTTAATTCGTATTACTAGGGAGGCCGCCACGAAGTTGCTCATTGTCCAACGTTACTCTTGACACTCAAATAAATAAAAAAAAATGGAAGCCAATCTCCGGACGGCCTTCTACGCCAGCGGCAAGAAAAAGAATGGTAAGAGGGAGATAGGAAGGAGGACTTGGTACAGTTAGTGAATATGTTTTGCATAAATTACTGACGTAATTTGTACGGTGTGGCATAGGTAAAAAGTGCCGATTGGTGAGAGGGAGATTCCATACGTAACACGGATGAGAAGGGCTCCATGAAGGAGAATTTAAGTTTGGTCATGAGCATTATTTTAAACGAATAAACCAAAAAGTAAAGGGAAGTATGTTTAAATGAAAGTGAAAATAAATAATGATTGTTGGAACTTGGCACCCTTGATTCTAATATTATGATCCTCCAACAACCTTTGTTTTAGTGGTTGTTCTTTATAAAATTATATCTACCGGAAGGTGTTATCCAGAATAAAAAAATGCCTGGTGTGAGGGGGGAGGAGAACGAGGGGCCAATGTTTCTAAAATGCCACAATACGCGGCGTTATTGAGTAGTGTTACGCTATGCAGCAGTTCATCAATCCCTTCATCTCCCCCCTCATCCCTTCCAAACACAGTAATCATTCAGGGGAATCAGAATGAAGTTTGCCAACACCAAACGTAATGCAAAGCATCAACGGCCCACGGCTCTTTAAAGGGATATACGCTCAAAATGAGTTCCCAGGCCTCGAATTAGAAATTTTTACTGAGCAAACCTTTGCCCCGCCCCCAGTAAGTAGGTGAGCGCAGTTCGATAGCTTTAAGCACAAAGATTGCTCAAATATTTGTTGCATGATAATGCTAGATTGCATGAATAGTATTAAGTCTAATAAAACTTAACGTTGAAGAAATTTCAAATTATAATAAGTATTCACTCCTGCAACTTGTACACTTTTAGCACTCTAAATGTCGATGTCACAGTTGGACCGCTGAAATCTTTATTCTTAGTTGTCATGATCAAATACTTCAGAATAGACATTTTTTAATACACTGCTACACAAAGAATAATGAACAAGTATGTTTAGTTAGCACGTAGTTGCAATGTCAGATGAATGCAGAATGGTGATATCAGTGCATTCGATATTTAACCTGCTTAACCTGAATGCCACCCCAAATCGACACTCCTGTAACAGGTGTTTTTTAAGTCATTTGCTTACTGTTACCATTAGCTGCTGTTGTTGTTAGTTACTTGAGTCATTGAATTAGTACTTTAAGGAAGGAAAACATGTCATCAGATAATGTGCTAGAGGCTAAAGGAAAATTATTTTATTTTCCGAAACTTACAAGTGTTTTAGTGAGAAAAAATTTAGGTCCCGTAGAATATAAGCTGGGCGCTACTTAGGAGTTTACAGAAGAAAAAAAAAGGTTCCATTGCGCCCACATATTTCTGTGCGTCCGTATTAAACTTTTCTTGCTACTCCTTTTCAAGGCTTCATTCACCTATTGTTAGTCAACCCCTTGATATAAAACCATTTTTAAATCTGGCGGCTACAAAATATTCTACTGCATTCCTAGGATTTCATATGTACATTCCCTGTTGAACTTGTTTCATGCGGTTTGTCACTGGAACTACATTCACTTGTTCCCTTCCTCACCCATACAACATAGCACCTGTTAAGAGCAAGGCCAACTGCGACAAAAGCTTCGTGCCTTGCTGTCCACTGAACTTTAATTCCTTTCTCCGCTGTTACACGTAAGTAATAGTAGTAACGCACTTAATGTTTTGCTGTTAAAACAATTGCAGAGTAGTACAACCTACTCGACATTCTTGCCTTTGTTAGCCAGTCGATTGTTGAGTTTTCATGGTAAAACCTTTCTCTGTCTTCTCCACCTAGCAACGACAGAAAGAATACAACCCGGTGTTTTTCGCTTGTCCTTAACGGTTTCTCCGGTCTCTTTTCACGATGTCAGGGACTGTAAACTACACCCGTATATGGGGTGAGGAACCCTTGACTGCTTAAGCCAACCAGGGAAACAAAGAGGAGGACCCCTCGTATTTCTGAAATGTTTTACCAGAGGTAAGCAGAGCATTGTCATGTAAACCTAAGGCTTTTGCGTCCGGGACCCTGTGAATCGGTGACGTTGTAGGAGATAAGACCCCCTCACTAGAAAGTGAATATTGACATATAAAAATGGTGCTTATCAAATGGAAGCATTAGACTGTGCAAGTGTATACTTTGGTATTCATGGCATGTGCAGTACGGCAATAAAGACCGTATCATTGCCCCTTATTTACAATAAACACAATTATCTTTTCTCACCATGGTTTTATACTGACACGGTAGGTCCACGCCTCTTATCGGGGGGTCAGTGCTGAGGTTAGGAGGCCTGTGTGATACAATACCACACGCTGCACAGGATTCCCCACAGAAAATAAAACAGTAATCAGATGACATCCCACTAACTACACTGAGATATAATATGCAGCAGTTGTAGGGATAGGACTCTTAAGGGATCAAGGCATACTTTTTTGGTTAATACGCAATGTGCAAACTCGCAAGAAATAGTTTCAAATTTGTTTTACAACATCACAGAAATTCACGCCAAGTTGTCTTGAATAATGATATTGAAAGTTTGCAAGCATTCCACCAAATGTATAATGGACAGAAAGCTAACGAAAGGATTACTAAGTGTATAATTGAGGACTGCAGATCACAATTAATTGGCCGAACCAGAGCTGTTACAATACATTACTTCTATGATTTCTGCTCAGTGTTCATTTGGCCCAGTGCTGCACTTATGATTTCTGCTTAGTGTTCTGTTAACTGTTCTGCCCAGCGCTCTAACTTTAATTTTGAGATTGGAATATTTGAGGTGGGAATTTTATCTCCGGACTCAAGCTATCTTGTCAGGAAATTCCAACCAAATCGGAACAAAATTGTGAACATTATCATGTCACATCACGCAGCATCAAATTCAGTGGAATATCCGACCTCGCTAGGCCAACGAGTAAACACACACTTTAACGCCTTTGCGTGTCGTTTCATGACAGGTAAAAAAAAAAAAAGAAGCTGATTTGAAGAAATCAATTGCAGGCTACAAGAAAGGAAAATAAAAAAAAAAATAAGAAAAGCAAGAACTAGAGAAGAAACGTAGAGCTGTGCTAGTATTCAGTACCGGTATCGCTATTCAATTGGCTGCCGATTACAGATTTCACAGGTACTGTTAAAAATTAACAATTAGGCTCTTTTAACAAACTATTATATAATAATAATAATAATAATAATAATAATAAAATTTCTCCACATTTAAACGGAAGGACACGGAAGGGCGGTGAACCTCTGACACCGAGCCTGTTGATGAAGCGAGGGAATAGCAATGGTGAAGGTAAAAATGGAAAATGTAGGAACGGGCTAACAACCAAATTTCTAAAGTTCAGCGAGTGGGCGTCGCAGAAAGGGTTGTAGGTTTTCTTTTTCCAGCATTCGACGAAAATCCCGCACTGTCAGTTGGTCCACAGTGTCTGCCCCAAGGGAATTCCAGATACGGATAACACGTACAGAGAAAAAATTCTGACGACAATTTGTGCGGGAGAACTGGGCTACCAGTTTCAAACGATGGCCTCGGGTTTTATCAATGAGTGGTGCAACGTCAAAAAAAGGTAGGTTTACGGAAATCAGACCCCTCAGGATTTTTAAAGGTCAAAATTAGGTCAAATAGAATTCTTCTTAACTCTAAGAGATCCAGTCCTGTCCTGGCAAGGCGAGTACGGTAATCTAAATCGCGTAGGCCATGCAAGCGTTTTGTGAACTTACGTTGTACAGATTCTATTTTATCGATGTCGCCCAAAAGGTGAGGGGACCATACTGGAGTTGCATACTCAAGAAGTGGTCGCACAAACACCTTGAAGGCCCAAATCTTAATAAGGTTATTACCAGAAGTGAAGCATTTATTGACAATTGCCATGCGTCTAAACGCCATGAAACACACATTTTGACAATGAAGTGACGACTTACGGTCGAAGGTAAACCAAACCCCGAGGTCCTTTACCTCACGGACTGTTCAAGAAAATAAGATGGGCAATTATTCTGTGAGCCAATATGAAAGGCAAAGCATTTAGAAATTGAAAGTGGCAATTGCCAGGTTTGTGCCCAGTTGGCCACTCCCCGAATTTCGACATCGAGCTGTGGGGAGATCACTGAAGAAATGTTTTCGGCTCCAGTCTTAATGTCATCGGCAAATTTAAATCCATAGGTTTGGTCATTTGTGAATTTAAGATCGTTGAGGTAAATTACAAAAGCAGCGGGCCAAGCACCGATCCCTGGGAGACACCTCAGAGTACAGGAACGCTGGAAGAAAGGGTGTTCTCAATTTTAACCTGCTGGGATCTGCTGTAAAGAACAGCATTTACTCAAGGCAATTGAAAACTATTATAATTGTTTGGTATCTGTGAAAGTGGCACCGGCACAGCTTCAGTTTTCTACCAAAGGTCTATATCACAACCAGGCTTACCACGAACCAAACATAAAACTGACAAAAAGATTCTGGTAAGCCTGATTGTAAATTGAGCAAAAAAATTACAATACACATGGTCATTAACTTTTGAGTAAAAATTTACAACAGGAAGCACCAGCAGACGGAATAAATTGTCAGATAAGGACCGGGCATCGAAGAAAAGCTAGTAGTCTACCAGGCAGAGCCAGTCTTTGGGGTGAAGGTATAACATGAAAGCTAGAAAAATTTTATAAGTGCAGGGTGTCAGGTCCCCTAGGGACCCTCACTAGGCTGGAGGTAGTCTCATGAAGTGGTGCATCTTTCCTGTATGACGTCATAAGTAAAATGGTGTCCAAAAATGGCGACCAAAAAAAACCAGATTTTTGCTTTTAGCGCCTAAATCGTCCATCCGATCAAAAATAAACCGGTTACCAATTATGTTTAGAATAAAATAAAATTCATATTTTTCGTAAAATTAACCGTTCTGGCCGAAATTCGTCATTTAATTTATATTAGGCCATTTATGAATACGATAGATACAACAGCACACATGTGCATTATAATTCCTGAGTTTAAACAGCTGCAATGTTCGTTCTAATTAAGATCCACTACGTAACATAATTTGGCTTAAATTAAAGGTGAAGATGTATATTTTCCAACAAGGGTAGTTAAAACTATTTATTTTAATTATAATCTTAGCTACAACAGTTTATCTACGTTGTAGCGCTTTGATTTTCGTGCCATTTTATGACGAGATCCATCTTTAAACTGCTGCAGTAGCCATTCTAATTTAGATAAATGGATGTAATTAGGCTTAAATGAAAGCTGAAGATTTGTATTTTCCAACAAGTGTAATTAAAACGATGTATTTTAATTAGAAGGGCGAAACGAATACGGTGAGAGCTAATTGATATTTAATTAGAAGCTAAGCTAAGCTAAGCCAGTTTATCTACATTAGCGGTTTGATTTTTGTATCGTTTTAAGTTCCATCTTTAAACTGATGTACAGTTTTAGTTGCTATCCTAAAATAAATTGTTTTAATTACCTTGTTGGAAAATATTTAAGCCTAATTACATCCATTTGTCTTATTTAAAACGACTAATGCACTAATTTAAAGATGGAACTTATCGTAAAACGATACAATAATCAAAGCGCAACATCGTAGATAAACTATCATAGCTTAGCTTCTAATTAAAATAAATCGTTTTAATTACCCTTGTTGGAAAATATGTACATCTTCACCTTTCATTTAAGCCAAATTATGTTAGTGGATCTTAATTAGAACTAACATTGCAGCTGTTTAAACTCAGGAATTATAATGCACACGTGCGCTGTTGTATCTATAGCATACATAAATGGCCTAACAGAACTTAAATGACGAATTTCGGCCAGAAGGGTTAAATTTACGCAAAATATGAATAGAACTTTTTCTGAAGGAAATGTTATTCTAAACATAATTGGTAACCGGTTTATTTTCGATCGGATGAACGATATAGGCGATAGAAGCAAAAATTTGTTTTTTGGTCGCCATTTTACTGATGACGTCATACAGGAAAGCTGCACCACTTCATGAGTCTACATCCACCCTAGTGAGGATCCCTAGGGGTGTACCCGACACCCTGCACTTTATCGAATTTTTCTAGCTTTCGGGTTATACTATCTCGTAAACTAGAGCCCTTTTTGAGATTGGCTGGCAGACTATAGATTCTAAGACACCCAGAAATCTTATGCACAGACCAAGTTTGGAATCTAAATTATAAGAAAACTGTGCGGATTCTGATCGGATTATAAACAATACATTACCAGAAGGAAAATATGCTATTTCATTTAAGCTTGCAGGTGTGGATCAAAGACTTTAACCATCGGCTCAATAAGGAGATATTTTTGTATTAGATTGTAAGGTGCATCGAATGCAAGTATTTATGGTAGGCCTACATGATTTTTGTCAAGGTATTGTCAATAAAGGTAAAGTGAACCTTCACATATAACAATGACATGAAAAAAATAGGAGCGGCTCTCAGGAAAGTCTTGTTCAAGAAAATTCTGTGCTGGTTATTTTTTTTATTACTAATAAAATCAGTAAAGCTGTACCGGTACAGATACTGTGTTTATTGGTAAATCTGCAAATATTCAGTATAGCGATATCAGATCGGATTCGATATTTCGTAGCGATTCTTTTAGATACACTTTAATATTGACGATAGAACATAGTGTTCCCTTCATGCAGACTGTCACAGTTTCGGAAGCATAACACAAAGTCTCATCCTGAAAGAATTCAGTAAGGGCATCAAGAACTTTGTATTCCTTGCCTCCAGACTGCCACGATTCTGGAAATAAGAGGGCAGCACGAAGTCTCATCTTGAATAAAATCAGTAACGGCATCGGTATTGGTAAAACAGATATCATGCGATATCGGATCAGCAGAAGTGGTTGCGGTACAGCCTTAAATATTAGCGCTACTAGTATTCCATAATATAATAAACTGACAAAAGATAAAAGTGGAGAAAGGAACCATTTTTTTTGAGGGGGGGGGGGTGCGGGAGATACGAGAAACTTTTAAGCAGGCAGGTATTAATTCACGACTGGGGACCAAACTTTTCATTTTTAAGCCCAAAAAGTAAATTAAATCAAGCAGGACATGATCAGAAATGAAGCCATTAAAGCTAACTGTCATTACGGCACAATCTGTAAATCTGTAATTTGCTTACAAGTTAGTATTAAGTTACTTGAAATGCACTGACAGGCAAGTTTTAATTACGTTAATTTGACAGAAATTTTTTTGAGACACACCAGACGCGCACAAACCTAACAAAGAAGACTCACGTTGACTGATTGATCATGCTCAACAGGAGATGCTGAATTCATGTATGTACGTAGTAAAATACCCACCACGAGATCACCCACGAAAACATCAAAATACCTGGTTGATTTTGGCTTCTATTGCCTAACCGAAAACACACATTACCTGGAATTTTAGCACTCTCCTTCTCCAACACTGTTTAATCTAAAGATTAAAGTTATGGAGCCCACCAGTCTCGCGACCCTATGCGCATCTGATCTGCGTATCCGTCTATAAAAGAGCCGCAAGCAACCATAAGATCATATTTTATTCCTCTAACATGCCCAGGTGATGACACAGGAGAGGTGAGGTAGGGCTGGCTAAAGTAATGTATTTTTTCAGTTAGGAATAGAAACTAAAATCGACCAGGTGCCTCTGGTATTTTAATGTTACTGTGTGCCGACGAAATATCATTACTTGGAATTTTAGCATTACAGCAGACCTCGTCAAAATGGCGGTGGCATTACCTTGACAGGCACTCCAGGGTTGCAGGCTGGCTCCCCTAAAAAAGTTGAACTTCGCAAGCAACCAGGGACGTAGTATAATTTAAATATCATCGGAAAACTAGTTGCATTACTTAAGGAGTTTTAAAGAATTCGCCTGGCGGCCACAGAGGGCCCAAGGCAGTAGAGTCCTTCGGCCTGAGAAGACATATCTCGAAGATAATGGGATGTAAACACAATAGTATTTCTTCAGGAAACTGCTTCAAGAAGTCAGTGTTGTGGACGTTACTGTGAAAGGCCCAGGACGCAGAGATGGCTCTGAGCTCGTGGGAGGTTATCCGAATGTTGTGGTTGTTGCAGTCAATGTCTAAGGTATTGTAGGCATCAAGGATGACTTGCTAGATCCAAGTAGAAATCATCCGAGCTTTTGTTTTCTGCAGTTCCGGTAGAGAAAGCTGAGAACGACTCTTGCGAAGAGGCCTTGTTTTCTTGAGGGAAAGGCGGAGCATTCGTACCGGACAGAGCGTTCGTTCTGGTTCATCCCCCAAAATATTAAGATAGAGCAGGAATGATAAAGGGAAGCGACTGCTCACAGGGCTTCTGTGTCTTTGCGCAGAACGATGTTCGCGGAGTTAGAGTGACTCCTTTGAAATCTGCCAGAAAGAAACAGTCGGCTGCCATAGCGGACTTAACCGCGGCTTTAACTTTACTGTAACGAAGACAGGCAGCAAGATTCACCAAGAACGTAGTCTTACAAGTTAGGTGACTAAGTTAGCATGAGGAAAATAGGTCGTAGGGTGTCATTAGCATGTCAAGATGATGGAAAAGGTCCCATTCTGGAAACAGCCGTCGTGTTACCGGTCACTCGACGTCAAATGATTCGAAATTTGATTTTTGGTCGCCATTTTACTGATGACGTCATACAGGAAAGCTGCACCACTTCATGAGTCTACATCCACCCTAGTGAGGATCCCTAGAGGTGTACCAGACACCCTGCATTTTATCGAATTTTTCTAGCTTTTGGGTTATACTACCTCGTAAACTAGAGCCCTTTTTGAGATTGGCTGGCAGAGTATAGATTCTAAGACACCCAGAAATCTTATGCACAGACCAAGTTTGGAATCTAAATTACGGTATAAGAAAACTGTGCGGATTCTGATCGGATTATAAATACATTACCAGAAGGAAAATATGCTATTTCATTTAGGCTTGCAGGTGTGGATCAAAGACGGATAAACACGGAATTCTGCGATAAACACGGAATTCAGGACCGACCGATAAACAAAAATTGTTGAACCTCTGAGGCCTTCCTTGAAGTTGAAAGTCAAATAATCTGGTATTGACTAGACTGATCTTTCGCGGCAGACACCAACGGCACCAGAGACTGTCATAGATTTTATTGGTGGACAAGCGGATAGCCTTGGAGGCGATGCGGTAGGCCTGTTCGTTAGAAATCCCCGTTACCTCGAGGAGTCAGACGATGGTAGCCACCTGTGTAGTTTAGGGATTGGGTTCGGGGGTGGAGCCTGGTCAAGTAATGTTGTGAAAACAGATCCGGAATTTCAATGAGGCAGCTTGGTAGATCTACCAGGAGATTCAGCAACAATTTGTGGCAATTTGAGGCACCAAATTGGGGGCTGGCCAATTTGGTGCCACAAGGAGGATTAGGCTGGGGGACCGACCAGTCTTGTGAAGGACGAGAGGAAGAATTTTGCTCGGCACAAAAAGGTATCCGAAAAGGTGATTCCAAGGGCATCCACTGCCCAAGCTTGGCAGTCCGGACTAGACTGACGAAATGACGAAGTTCGGTATTGTGAATCATGGCAAAGTGGTCGACCTTGGGGCAATCCCAGACATTTAAAAGAAATTCACAAATGCACGTCTTGAGGGCCCATTCGCCTGTCGGCAGAGAATGGCAAGATAGGGAGTCGGCGACGACATTCCAACTGCCGGGAATGTGCACGGGAAGTATAGTCGTGTTCGGGGAGGGTCGTGAACCGTGCGGGAACGTGTTTCCCCCTACCTTCTGGAAGTAGGCTACTATTGCTGTGTTGTCGGTGTAGACTTGGAACGGTTTTCCCGGACACCAGATGGCAAAAACGACGAAGGCTGTACAGGACAGCGCGGAGTTCGAGGACGTTGATATGGTTGTGTTCGTGCGGTCGACATGAACCGGAAATCTGGTGGTGGTGTTCTATGTGGGCTCCCCATCCTTGAAGGGATGCGTCCGTTAAGCGGTGTAGGGGTTGGTTCGTGTAAGGACACTGTTTGCGACAGTATGGAAACATCCACCCACCAGAACGGATTGGCAAGTGGAAACGTCCGAGGAACCTTTCAGGTCGTGAGTGCATTGTAGAATGAGGGGAGAGGACTGCTGCTTCATTCGTCGATGCGAAAATGATGAGGGGCTGGGACATCCACCTGCCGTATGGGACAAGATTGGCTAATGAGTCGAGCGTCCCTATGAGCGAATTGAGGTCCGTGAACGTATAGATCGTCACGGGGAGGAAACGCCCGAGTTTAGAAAGGAGTTCGGCGATTTTGTACAGAGAAGGCATCACGGTCGCCAAGGCAAGGCCGAAGAGGACACTGAGAAAAACGAACCGCTGGTACAGGACCAGACGGCATTTCTGGAAGTTGACACCGAAGCCCAGTCGCCGGAGCAGATTGATGGTGAAATCGTGATCGTGGAGAAGCATAACCTCGCTTCGTTGAGGAAGGAGCCAGTCGTCACAGTAGACACTTGCTCAAATTTGGTGTCGGTGAAGCGTCGCGAGAACCAGCTTGAGGACTGTCGTAAAATCATGGAACTGGAGGTGACGAAACGGCCACCAAAATTTCAGCAGACAATGGGGGCGGTGTGACCACTCTGGCCAACGCCTCCCATGGTGGGTCCTTAGCATGAGGCAGGAGAGACAGGGACTGCAGCAGTAGCTCAGACCATAGTATTTTAACCTTGTCTAGGGAGTGAAGAACAGCACGTCCGAACAGGTTGAAACGTAGAGAAGAAAAAGATTATCTTTCGGTCGTCTGCGGCTCTTTTATAGAAGGAGGGATGTGCAGATCAGATGCGCATAGGGTCGCAAGACTGGCGGGCTCCATAACTTTAATCTCTAGATCAAACAGCATTGGTGGAGAAGAATGCTAAAATTCCAGGTAATGATATTTTTGTCGGCATATACATAACTTTTCAGTTTACGTCCCAGTCTTAAGACATTACAGTAAGCTTTTCGTCTTCGTTAATGATCATACCCCAACATTTACATTTGCCTTGTATTGTTTCCTTTCCTGCTCAGTGCATTCACTTATTAACAGACAACATAAAAAAAAAACATGTTAGTGAAAATGCACAAACTAACAATTGCCTAATATATCAAACAGTATTTGTACACCAATCCAAATTAATTGAGATCTAGTTTAGTTTCGGCTGCTAAAAATTAATTAAAGGGTTCTCAGGAGCGATACTAAAAATAATTAATATGGGTGCGGTTTTTTTTTTTTTCAAGTCACCATTTTTCATTGACTGCAATGTTTTTTTTTTTTTAATATTGTAGCCTACATTTTGTTGTGGAGTACAATATCTACGTTTCAATGTCAGGTTCAGCCACATTTAGAGTGTAAATGTGGCACACTGGAAAAAAGACTTTTAGATCTTAAGATTTTTGTTGTGTCACGCCTCTGAATGGCCCTTCGATTCGTCTCGATACCATCATGTGAATGAAGCTTGGTCCGGTATGGTCATTGGCTCCTGCAAGTGTTTGCAGAAAGCGACAACGGGGGAATGGACATTTTTTTTTTAAAGTACGACTTAATAAAAAACGTTTCAAGTGCTAAGAACACAACTTAAAACAAACGCGCGCTCCTGAGAACCACTTAATTAACTTTTAGTGGCTTTGTGCTGTTTGAGATGTGTTTGAGTGTATTCAAGAAATGTTGACTTTGTGTCTTAGTTTGTAACACAAGGTCTTGCTAAGATTGGCAATTTTTATATATTCAATTAGGTCTGTAGGATGCAACATATGTCGCAGAGATATGCGATATCATTCAACTAAATTTAAAACTGAGGAGTCACGTATGAAAGTTGAACGTATTGGAATTGCAATACAGAAATACTCTTAAAATAAGCCTGCATTCTTATAAGTGATTAACGTTAACATAAAACAATAGTGAATACACTAAAATAAACAGCACTACTTCTACAAGGAGAACATTAAAAATCATATTACGGCAAGGCAGTCAATTTTTCACCCAAGTTTCAGTTTATCACCAATCTTTTAACAGAATCGCATATTCCTGCAAAATATTTACATATGGACTACTGCCTAGTATTTCTAGGCACAAGAACAATAAAACATTAAAACAAAACTTTAAACAGAAAAACAAATGCTTCGCGAGAATAGATAGAACTGTTAATGAATGCCTCAGTTTGAACTTTTATGTAGAACGAAAAGAGTTGAAAATAATACAAAGACTGGCAAAGAATTTGACCATTCTACTTTGAGTGATAGAAACACAAATGTAAACAAATGACGCTCATACTCAAAATGTCAGAATTACGAATTTTCGATGGGCATTATCGAAAAAAATAATTATTTTCAGTCGTCCTATCTTCGTTAGGCAGCAAGAAACGTGTGCACTACAGTCTACATAATTGTAAGCCCTTCTTCTAGATGGATCAAATTCAATTGGTAACGATTCAAACTTGGCGCTCCTGGATACAGAAGCGCCAAGTTTGAATCGTACCCGAATGAATTCAATCCATCTAGGGAAAGTCCATACAATTATGTTGACTGTAGTTCACAGGTTTCTTGCTGCCTGACGAAGAGAGGACGACTGAAAATAATTATTCTTTGGATAATGTCTATCGAAATTCGCGACACTGATGAGTATTGACATTTTGAGTTTGAGCGTCATTTGTTCACATTTGAATACAAAGACTAAATGAAAGAACTGAGGAATGTGCTAATGAATTTAGAATTAAGTGAAACTAAGATAGTACAGAATAAGACACTTGGTCCACATCTTGAAAAGAAATTTTATGCAACAGAAGGTGGATACACTGAGCAGCCCACAGAAATTACAAGCAACAGATCGAAAGTTTACAAAATTTAGGTCTCGTCACACTGCGTATCGTATCTTGTATCTAGCACAGTCAAAAAGCCTACCTGGCAGGATTTGGGAAGTTGTGATAATAACTTGGTGAATTCTGGAGTATTCAAATTGAAAAGAGCTATTATGACGGACTGCGACGCCTGAAAGGAACAAAGGCACAACATAAGCATTCATTATGTCACCAAATAACGATTTAACCCACCTCTAGTCTGAGCTGCTTAGACCATAAAAAGAAAAACAAAGTTGCTTCTCAAGCCTCTTGCTAGCGATCAAACAACCAGCTGGTCAACAATTTTTGTTGTGATTTTGAGACGAAACATGTTATTGTTTCGCGTCTTGAGCAATACAGAGTGAGGTATAAGACAACGTTTAGTAGCCAACTTTTGGATCTTGAACCGCTCTATATTTGAATTGTACTTTAAAAAATTGTATTCGATTCTTACAAGGGAAAAAAAAAATTATTTTGAAAAAAAATTAAAAGAAGGAACTTTGGAATAGGCCCACAAATAAAATGCCAGTAGCCATCGGGTCACCTTTGAAAATAAAATAAAAACAACTTTTTTTTCATGGTGTTAAGTAGTAGAGACAAGACAGATTCTGATATGGTATACTAGCCACTCAAACCAGCCCAAAAAGCTATTGCACTATATAGCACTTTATAGGGTGGGGGAAATGTAAGCATAAACATTTCTATGGTAGTTACATATCTGTACCTTTCTAATTTCTGGGCTTTTTGGGTCAGTGGTCCACGTTGTTATTTTGGCCGTAGCAGCCTGGCAATCCGGGCTGCTGTTGAATTCATCAGGACTCATATGTTGACTTAGGACTTGGAGGAAATTTAAAACGGCTAGCTTAACCTAAAATGCAACACAGCAATTTAGTCACTTTAAAATATTGACCGACTTAAAATAATAAAAATCGTAAAATAAGCATATTTACCCTAACATTTGGAGTCTGCGTTTGGTCCACTAAAAACTTCATTATAACATTAAATTGTTGATCATAAGCAAACGAGTCCCTGTAGAAGAGAAAACAGAGCAGCCTGAATATTAACAGCAAAATGTAAAACTAAATGGGAAATAATTGCACATTAGTGTGAAAATTTGACGACATATTGTTCAACGTGACAAATGTATAAACCAGAAGAGTTTGCGCCTTGTAACGATACTGGTCCAAATATCGATTGAATCGGTATCGAGTCACCGCTTCATTTTCAGTTTTTTTTTTATAACTCGGACAAATATTAACAGAATCTGACATTAGAAAACATCTTTTCTGACAGCTACCCAAGGGATGATACAAAGTACTGATCTTTTTTTCAATTACTTTGCAATAATAACAAAAACTGTCGAGGAACCAGAAGTTGTACTTGTCTGAACGTTTTTTCTTACTTGTCACATGTATTATTATTATTATTATTATCATTAGTATAATTATGCAAATCTAAATTAATTAGAAACTAATATTAAATAATTAAAACTAATCTACTGATAGTGTTGTATTTGTAAATAACGTGCCCAGAAAATTGTTGAAAAATACTAAATGAAATAAGAATTAATAAAATTAATTAAACATGTAAGAGATGTTTCTTTTTATTATCATTAATGTGCATTTATTGATGTAATTTTGTCGATAAATAATTTCAAATGTAAATTTAAAAAAAAAAATATATATATATATATATATATATAATAATAATAATAACATTTTCTTTGCTCCAGAAAAGCAAATGGTAAGAGAGGGTCTCGATAGACCACTTACGACTTACCAGCTATTACAAACAATGTATAAAATGGTAAAACAATCAGTATCAGTATCAATAGATACTTTGTCAGGAGACATATATATATACAAATTTAAAAACACTATTTAACAATGATGGCTAGTCCGTCTAGCATTCAATTCCAATTAAAATCAATCCCACAATCATGGGCAAAATTCAGGACG
>JAHWFP010012613.1:7316-36173 GCA_023313725.1 Lithobius niger
GGAGAGGTAATTTTCTTATGGGGGGGGGGGGGATCAAACGTGGGGGAAGAGAGGAGTAACTGCTTTGGTCTTGTACTTTAATGAAACAAATTGTACATACCAGAAAAAACACATCGTATCACATTACTGTGTGATTGAAAACAATCGAGAAATGAAACATCATTAAGTAAACAGAAGATGGCTACTCAAAGTTTTACTGAGTATCATTGCATTTGCGGCTCTGCTGCAATTAACTGCAATACGCATCCGCAAAAGACCTCCTCTCCAAAACATTCTGTGACAAGCAACTCAAAAAGATAAATACGACGGAAAACAAACTAGACGTAAGCGTTTTATCATAGTAGGTGCTCAAAATGACCCCCCTCTGCCTCGATGCAGTTTCGAAGCCGCTGCGCCATGGACCGACGAACCCGTTCAAAGATTCCAGGGGTCTTGGTCTTTACACGTAATGAAAGAAAGTACAGTACTACTTTCGATTGTTTTCAATCACACGATGTGTTTTTTCTACAATTTGTTTCATTAAAGTACAAGACCAAAGCAGTTACTCCTCTCTTCCCCCACGTTTGATCCCCCCCCCCATAAGAAAATTACCTCTCCCTCTGATAAGTTGTGCGACCCAATACTGTATTATGAAGTACTGAAATACCAGGTATGATATGGCACATATCCTGAGTTTGGAATGGAAACGGTGAATCATTACGAGGTATTTAAGAACTGTTTACCCCAAACCTGGGGGGGGGGGGGCTGTAACTAAAGACTGGTGCATTTCCGGACCCATGTTTATAGGACTTTTTCTTCTTATCTTTGATCACACAGCGGACCCTCAAAATATTTGACACCAATTTCCGAACACCCTGTATATACAGGATGATTTAGTACCGAAATATATAGGCCTATAAAATGTAGGCCTGTAAAATTTTATTTTCGTCCCGTGCATTTACCGTCATTTATGGCGGGCTTTCCAGGTTACAAAACTTGGAGAGTAATCGTGTAAACATCATCGATTTCTTAGGTCTTTTATAGGCCTGTATAGTCTATAGGCCCACATTGTTTAGTCTATACATAAGCCTACATTTTACAGACCTACTTTTCAGTATTTTATGAAACATCCTGTTTAGAAACACAGAAATTGAACACGAGAGACTGTTTAACTAAAGTAATAACCTTCGAAGTCAACCATCTAATTCGAGGGGGATCAAATTGTCGTTTGAAATCACGACATCAAACTATGAAGATTTCCCCACTTTCATTTGATAAAAACAAACAAACGATAAAGAACGACAGCTACTTTGTTTAGCTTTTAACGAAAATAAACATTTTTTCCCTTGAAAATTGTTTATTTTCGTTGAAAACTAAACAAATGAGCTGTCTTTCCTTGTCGTTTGTTTATTTCGATTCGAAGCTTCTAAAAGCTTCAGTAGAAAAACCTATACAGGAATAAAACTTCCACAAATGCACCATTTTAGAAATTCGAAAATACTGACGCGATTGCATGGACCAATAAACCACGGGGTTCGTATACACACGGGTCCTTGACAACCTGAAACGTCCTTGGAAACAAAAATGAAATTTCCAGGAATGGAAAAGTGTTTTGCGTTTTGAAAGTCATGAAATATTCCCTGGAAAGCTTCTCTTTTCCGTGTTGGGAATCAGTATGTAACTTATGTTGAAATGCAAAGTTAAAATAAACAAAAATAAAAAAAATCCATAACCACACATGCACAAATATCGTTGCATCATCAAACCGAGTTGTAGTACTGTAACGCCGGTGTTTTTGCGTTTCGCCAGTTTCGTCTAGCGCCGCAATATCGATAGGACTTCATAGTTAACAAATTTCGTTGTTTTGCAGCATAGTATTGATTCTCGGGTTTATCTTTTTTTTTTAATATCAAATTAGTCGTTAATTAGTCGTTTGGTAATTACTCGTTCTTGAATTTGCATTGACAAATTCTGAACCCTGAAACCATGTTTGTTAATTGTCTGTTTCAATCCGTTACGTCGTGTATTCAGGTTTTGTTGTTAAAAAAAAGTCTGTAAAAGTAACCAAACCTCGAATAAAAAAAAATTAGCGCTTAATGATGGAATACTCGTGTTAAACACAGCGAATATTAATTTTTCATATTCCACTTTAATAACTCAAAAATGTCATAACTTAGAGCCGATATTTTTAATATCCCCCGTCCCCTCCGGTAAAAAAAAATAAATAAAAACCCTCGAGCAATCATGTTGCTATAGAAACAAACCCGGCCACACTCGTGGAAATAACAACCGCCTAATGAAGTAGGCTACCCCCTTTTTGGTAAACAACTTTTCAAATGTACAATTGAAATCTGGATTCACACGAAAAAAAAATCACGGTAAACTCTCTTCCCGTGCGCAAACACGAGGCTCGAAGACGATTCTGATTCCGTCAAAGGAAAAGGAATCGGTAATTCTTTTCAAATATTTTAGGAAGGAGAAGATCAGGAGGGAGAGTGGAGGTTGGGGGGAGGGGGAGCCGGCGGGGGGGGGCTTAAAGCGGTGGAGAGGTGAAACTGCGCCAAAGTTGGGAGACCGACTTAATACGAAACCCTTCTTAGCGGGTAAATTTCATTTGCGGTCTCCTTGGTAACACGGCCGAACAATAGTACCATCGACTTCCAAAGACCGGGTCTTCTGACGTTTTAGACACAGTTTCTTACACCCGTCGCCTCATGAATGGGGTGACAATTTGTCTAAATGGCAACGCCCCAACCACCCAACAGAAAGAAAGAGAAGCCAGCAGAATTTAGAAGAAAAAACCTCAGGTCGACCCCCCTCCCCCTTTTTTTTTGGGGGATGAAAGTTGCCCTAACAAAAAGACACTCGCATTTCCAGCCAGGAAGGCAAATATAGTTCGTCAACAAGTCCCGCTTTTGCCGGGGTTCTTACTTAAAACTGCGTTAAAATAGAAAACAAAAATGAACTCGTTTGATGTGTAAGGATATAGGTTTAACTGAACGGAAGGCAAAACAGGAACGGAACACGAATAAGTTTTCCTAAAACTGCGTTAAAATTAGAAAACAAAAACGAACTCGTTTGATGTGTAAGGATATAGGTTTAACTGAACGGAAGGCAAAACAGGAACGGAACACGAATAAGTTTTCCTATAAGGTTCCACATGGTTGAGGTTGTGTTTAGGCCACGTGAAATCTTACTGCATAAATCATACTCCTTTTTTCGCTTTTTTTTCCAGTTTTTTCAATCGTCTCCTTTCCGTTCAGGACCTGTTTGATAATACACGACGGATTACTTTTTTACCGTTTTTCAGCGATGTCGTTAGAAATGTAGGAGTGATGCAACGCACACAGACTCCCAATCATTAGCTTTTCCCGTACCCTTTTCAAAAGTAAATGTGTCGTATAGTATAAGTGTTGTAAATGCTACTTCTTCGTGGTTTGAGTCATACAAAAAAAAAGGCTAGTATTGTATTGTGTGCGCGGTGTATCTTGAGTCCTGCAGTATTTTATGATCGGCTACGTCTTCCTAGATGGGGTGGCCTTAATCGATGGCCGTTATTGTTTTTGTAACCATCTTGGGTATCAACAAGGCACTCTGCTACTGAAAACGTACAATCGATTATCTGTGTTCATTCTGCGGAGAACTCAAGATAAGCCGCGGACACTATAGTCCTTTAAAGCGACGACTGCATCTGCTACTAGTTAGCACACCCGACTACCAAATTTAACCTAACCCAACACACACTGCCCTGCTTTGGCTATAGGCACCACTCCCCTCAAAAACCTGGAAATAAAATTCAAATGGTCATTTAACCCACATAGTCAGCTTGAGCCCAAATGGTAAAATATGTCTCCACTCCTCGCCCCCCAACGGTATACCTATATTACTGCCTTTCTATCATTCATTATTGTTAATGTGAATAAGAAGATCGATAACCGCTCAAAGACTATCTTTTTTGTTACCCTATCCTGTTATCTGCAGGTTTGTCGTTGAAGTAAATAGGATAACTGTTCTAATTATCAATATTATATGTTACTTTTGCCATATTGCGGTTATGTTGTTGATGTAATTAAAAAGGACACCCGTTCTAAAATCGATCTTTATTTGTCGCGTTGTCACGTCGATGTTATTAAAAAAGGATGACCATTATAAGCCCTAACTTTACGTTACCAAATACAGATGCAAAACCCTATTTACGTTGCCTTTTGTACTTAAATGTCAGACCGCCTGACAGGGGAATCAAACCCACGACCTTGAATATGTTTTTATTTGTCTAACTCTTGTTGAGCCGTTGGCTTTCTATGATAAGATCTAGATTTGGGAATTTGTTTTAACACCTGTGACTTAGTGGCAACCCGGACCACTGCATTGTGACTGAGGTTGGAGCTATGACTTTGCTGTCGACACGCCATTGAATTTTTACCCCCCCCCCCCCCCCCCGGTCCTGGCCGGCCTTCCGTTCTGTTTACGTCGTTACCAGGGCACTTTCATTTTTGAGAATGGATTCCGGTTTCGCAACTCACTAGTAATGCAGGAGTTCATTGGAACACTAGTTCCAATTTTTGTTTTCACAAAATACGGCATGATTTGGCACTTTCATCAAGTCCAGAAAAAATTTCAACAACAACCCTGAAACCAATGCTGCATGAATGTAAGTAAAACAGCATCACAACATACAACTTCTGCGAAAACGGTGTTGATTGCAAAGGAGGATTATTTTTCTTTCGCAGGAATTCAATAAGCCTGATTTTTTGTTGCTTTTTTTTTTGGAAAAAAAACAAAGACCGAATGAGAAGCAATTGGCCTTTACTTATGGGGAGGGGGGGAGATGAGGCTTAATGGCGCGTCGACAGCTTGGTCATTAGCGCCAACCTCAGTTACTTATGGTATGACGTTTACAGCAGCTATGACAATGATGTGTACATATATATACACTTGAAGATTCGAAGAGGAAAAAAAAGAACTAACGTTCATAAAGGATAATTCTAGGTCCATTTCAACTGCTGACTTTCAAAAGCTCGTTTCGGCACAAATATTCGGGCAATGTGGAAAAGTTAATAAAGGGAACTGGTCAAAATAACGTCCTTTTTAATTTTCGCAGATTAGATAAGGACGGAGAGGGACAATTTTAGTAGAAACAACCTATACCTCGCGCAGTAACCTTCTGTTATGACGTGCGCGTCACGTGACTCGGCTGAGCCAGTAAGAAGCTCAGACGACCACTGTTCTGTTTCGTTAGTGCCTAGCGCATTGTGTTGTCAGTAAACAAAGTCTCTCGCTTGGTATAAACTCGTGGCGTATGCTAAGCTTTGAAAAAGTTAACACAGCTGCTGTTCGGGCTAAATACGATCACTCTACACACGACGAACTAAACAGTAAAAAACATTGGTATACCTTATAATTATTAGAAAACAAAAAAAAAGGATCCATTTGATGTTTCACGTGAGATTTAACTAAGCCGAAACCAAAACGAGAAAGTAACAGGAAGAAGCTTGCCTGTAAGGTTTCCGATACAGCTATAGAGCAGTGACATTTGCCGCCATATTGGCACCAGTATGGGTTTTGGACGGCATAACTACAAGGTGCACTACATAAAAATGGAGGGAAAAATAACGGAAAAGCGGATTTCTTAGGCTTAAAATAACGTTGTTTTCTCCAACAACAAAAATCGCGCGTTTTAGGTCTAAGAAATCACTCTTCACAGCATCGGATTCAGTATGACGCCCTTCTGTTTCTCTCTGCAGTGCCCCTTGCAGCTAACCCATTAAGGCTCCAGCATAGAGTTATATACAATAATACTACGTCGTGTCATTGCTCTATTGCTGTAGTTAGTGTTTGTCCGTACGAAATCTTGTTTAATCTGTACTCAACCATCAGATAAGTAAATAAAATGAAGACCACTGCAACGGTTAATTGATTAAAGTAAACTGAAAATAAGTGTAGCACTTACGTGGAGTTTATTTTTGCGCACGTTTAAGACTCCTAAATTGTACGGTTACTTCGCACGGTTATTTAACGGTTCATTACATGAGTTTTAGTACAGTGAACATCAAGAGTAAAACTTTCAAACACGTAGACGCCTTAACGAATAAGGTATTAAGTAGTTTTGTAGGCTGTGTTATAAGATTATCGAGTAGTGTTAATTTTGATATTGGTAAAATTTAACGCCGGTCAGCTTTGGAATGAACGAACAGATAAAGACTGTCACACACACCTCACAGACAGTCACCTACTCGTTTTTGCCTAATAGTGTAAACCATGCGCAATGGCTGTTTGCCGTGACGTCACCATGAGTTAGCCAATGACGAACGAGAACAACGGCTGTTTGGCCGTCTGATTGGACTAGCCCAGTCACGTGATGTGCACGTCACAGCAAACAGCCGTGGCGTGTGGTATAGTCATCTTCAAGACATCTCCTTCATCGCTCTATTGATGATGGCTACTTACGGCCAGTATTTTTTTTTTACAGTTTTTCAGCGATGTTGTTTAGCCAGTAGCAAATGAACTCACTTTTGAACATGGTAGGTAAGGTAATTGGTGTCATATTACTAACACATGCAGACACCAATCATTATCTTAACCTACCTTGTTCAAAAGTGAGTTCCTTGACTAATTTGATGTCGGTTCAGGTATATAAGCCTTACCTTAAACATTGCACAATTTTTTTTGTATTTCGTGGTACTCTGTCATGCTGTTCTTTTGTACTCCTTGATAATAATATAGATGAGGAATGAATTCGCTCACTGAGCTCACCCCTTCAGTACAAAGCGTTCCGTTAGCAGTTGGATGGTGTACGTGCAGTGCTTCGTTAATGCCTGTTGCTTTTGTCGGTCATTTCAGGACGGAAAGCTAGTTGGTATCCCTTCTCCACATTTACATAAAAAAAAAAAACCAAATTTTCGCTGGGATGGTTCCCCAGCGTTATGAAGATGAAAAGGATAATTGGATTAAAACGTACACTCCACCATAAAGGGGAGCTAGTTAAGGGCTCGACGGAGTGTCCAGTGTAATATAACATGGTGTATCTTGTCCTGGGGGGGGGGGGGGATTGAGGCTTAATGGCGCGTCGACAACGTGGTCATTAGCGCCAACCTCAGTCACAGTGCAGTGGTCCGGGTTGTATCTTGTCCTGGGTCTCGATTCATGTGGCCAAATGCAGAACGACTGGTTGGTAGGCTCAGAGCAAACTGAGAAGGTCAGATCACGTGACCAACGTATTGGACCTGTTCGGCACAAAAGCTAAACGGTTTTTGTGTTGATCGTAAGACTTGGGCAGTTTTAAGCGTCCGAGCGTGGCATCTAAAAGTCGTGCCGATGATCTTGAAAAGTGGAGAGAAACACGGGGATTTCATCGAAATACACGATGGTACAGGAGTATCACATATTCGTAATCGAACATACAATTGAAGGACGCAGGGGAGTTACGGATCCCAAATGGTATATAATATATAATACAATACAATACAATACAATACAATACAATACAATACAATACAATATATAGGGACGATGCTCGAGGCATCCACCCACCCAAATCTCCAGGCGACAGATGTTAAGTGGAAGAAGTACCACCATTAAAGACATTAAAAGTCGCTTTTACGACAGCGAAGGGAAAGAATTTGTGATTTTGGAATCTTCCTCCAATTTTCAGAAAGCCCCTGTAAGGTAAAAATACTACAGAAAATTTTCTCCGAACAAAAGTGCTGCAAGAACTTGATCTATGCTTGACTGCTCCATCAAGTCAGGAATACAACGTTTACGGTATTCGACACAGAACCTTTTACAGAACCTATGCATCTTGCTTTTTCGGTGGAAAGAATGGCCGCTGCTACCCAGGCAAGTATAGTACAAGCGACGACATCTTGAGCCAGCCACGTGTCGCTCTGCTCCGGAAATATTTTCATGGTCCTGGCACTGGTTCACGACAAGGAAGGAAAGAAGGAAGGCAGGCATATTGGTTTAGCACTCTTTTTAAGTCATTCTTTTGCTCGTAGATGAGGTTACGTCCTTAACTTGGATGACAACACAGTAGCTGTACTTCTTGCGGCACTTTGCGAGTTGTGTACATAGGGAGGGTGTACATGCTGCTTTGTTGACGTGGTCCTCCATTATAGGTTTCCAATGAGCTGCAGCGTGCTGAGACTCCTCAACGGCATGTGCATCATGCCACCCATCGTTACGCATTTCAAAAGTTGCTTTAGTGCTATATAGGAAGTCACGTCCTCGAACAATTTCTTCTGCCACTCTGGTTAATATGAAGAAAGGCACGCCTACAGTCCCAGCCACCTACAGTAAAGGCCGTATCAACTTTGCCTCCCACAATGGCGAATCAAATAACGACGCGGCAAGTTTGCCAAGTGGCGTCATCTGTTGACAGAATTTGGAACCCTGGTCGGTTAGTTTGAAATTTTGCCGCTTGGTGTAGAGATGGCAGCACGTAAGCAAACTTGCGCTTCCTTCAATGTCAATGATTGATTTTACTTGCCTGATTTGTCTTGAGCTGTTCACTGTAGGTGGCTGTGGTACAGTCTGTCCATTTCCCCAGATTAACGTAGTCCTAAGGTAAGAAGTCCCAGGTGTATGGCCACAAGCCAACACGAAAGTAATTATGGTTGGAACTGATACATACTTCATAACACCTTTGGAACGCCCTGCTCGAACCCTCCAATTTTTGTTGATCATTGCCTCTTTGCTGTCAAGCAGTAGGTGTCCTCTGTTGTTTGACGAAGAACAGGACAAGAGTTGCATAAATGTTTGGGGAGCCACATTCGTAGCAAGTCCTGTACTGATGATTCTGAGGTTGTACAGCATGCAGAGGTCTCCTATCATTAGTCCGATAGCTGTTGCTTGTACTGAATGGGCTAACTTCTTTGCTTTCAAGGGTGGTTTCTGTGCCGCTAGCTTTCCATATTTTCCTCTGAAAAACCTGACGGAATCAAGAGCAACAAAAGAAAGAAAGTACTTGACATTTATAGTGGAAGTTCAAAAATTGAGCAGTGTACTAACATCTAATTAAGTGTCAGCAGCTGTAGGCTTAACCGAATGATTTTTCTAATGGTTTCAATCAGGGTAGAAGAATATATAGGTAGTGCCACTCTTTCTCTCACAACGGTAAACACTTGGTCCGAAAGAAGTACTTGCTTTCAGAGATTTACCACCAGAGGGCGCTATCCTCAAGTAACAGGAAGCACAAAGTATCATGGGAATCAAAACTATTTAGCGTCTCTAAAACAAATTGATCACGATAAGAATACAAAATTAACCGCCTAAAATTTATCATAATTCAGATTAGGGCATTAAAATAATTTTAAAAGATCAGAACTAGGTGAGCAAGTTTTATTTTTTTAAATCCAACATTAAAGTTTAAGACGGGTTGCCGTTGCGAGTGGCGCTAAGTACAACGCATGGTTTTGTGTTCCGAGAATGTCCGGGAAGCTTTGTTCATCGACCGTTCAGGCTGCAGCTTCTTCCGTGGTTTCCGCTTAGTGTAACGAACTGTGTACGGTTTGAATCGAAAGCAGAATAAGTGTTTTCAACTTCGGATGATGCCCACGCACGAGCATTTCGTCGGTTTCCGCAGGTATTGTCGCAATTATCATGGTTACCATGGCAACGATGCCGCCATTTTTTATTTCAAGTTTCGCCTCCTACGAATACCTGACAAGTGCTGCCTTGTAGTACCGTTGGTGAAAGCAGGTCTTAATTTCAACACGTATTCAGAAAAGCGTCACTACCTACTATAATCTACCCTGGTTTCAATGCAAAAGAAGGCTCACCTGAAGTGTCAGCACTGGGTGGTGTCTTGTATATAATGTTGCTTTACCAAGAAGGGGCGTAGTTTGATGCCTTCCTTAGCCGGTTGATTACAGAGTCAAACTTCTTTCCGGAGAGAAGAGCGTTAAACTCGTGGATTCATAACAATTCAGAAATAACATTTTGACAATAGATATTATTAATTGTTCTGGTAAAATTGGTAATTGGCTCCTGGAAATGCTGCAAGCGATTTTGCAACTCTCACAGTATTTCATTATGGTAGTCTGCATGCTGATACTCGTCATCAAAAGCTTTTACGAATTCAGGCCAAGTGGCAAATGGCCGAGGAAATTTTAATCATTTTTCTGCGGGAGAAGTTAATGACAGTGGCAAAACAGTCTTCAAAATGCAGTCATCTGACAGTCTGAATGCCTTAACCGACTTTTCAAGAAACTGCAAGTACTCAATAGGGCAGTGACACAACGGAGTATTATTGTGTATAACTCTATGATGGAGCCAGTAACTGGGTTAGCTGCAAGGGGCACTGGAGGGCGAAAAGAAGGTCGTCTTACTGAAGCCAATGCTATTAGGCTGGATTTCTTAAGCCTATCTATAACGCGCGATTTTTGTTGTTTGAAAAAACCAACGTTCTCTTAAGCCTAAGAAAGCCGCTCTCAAAGCACTGTCTTGACTAGAAATGCCGTTGTTTTCCCATACATTTTAATCTAGTGCACCTTGTAGCTATGCCCTCCAGATGCTATCTCGTAGCCAATATGACGTCACTTGATGCTGCTCTATAGGCGATTTTGCATCGCGAAATTCACTATATTTCTGCAAGATTATTTTCGGCAACTGGAGTCCGGGTCCAGTAGGTTAGCTGGGGTTATCAGCAGTGGTTGCGGAAGCTGTCATTGCTGTGGTACTGTTTGGTTGCACAGTTACTGGAGCCGTAGGAGCCAAAGCTGCAGATTGTGTAGGAGCAGTGAGTGGTCCGAATGCTTGCACCTGTTAGCAAGGCTCCTTCATAAGTTATTGTTGTTGTGGTGGTGAACACAGCTGTCCCTAGGTGGTGGTGTTACTGGATGTTAGTGATTGGGGCCCTCCCAAGACCCCTAAAGTGTGTGCAGCGTATCTTGAGTCCTGTAGGTATTTTATGATCGGCTACGTCTTCCTGGAGTGGGTTGCTTTAATTGCGGCCGCCATTGTTTTTGTAACTATTTTGGATATCAGCAAGGCACTCAGCTACCAAAATCATACAATCGATTATCTGTGTTCATTGTGGGTCGAACTCAAGATAGGCTGCGGACACTATAATGAGAACTTCCAATAAGGTCCGAGACTGCCCATTTTCAGGAGTGCTCGCAATGCAGTTATTAAGATAAAATGGAAAACCACGTCAGTGCAATAAATATACTCAACTGGGCAACATTTCAAAGTATTCCCTGCTTCGTCATCAAGCAAAAATATGGCTAAGAACCCAAAGTCAAAGATAGACTTTAAAAACCATGAAAATCGGAAAATTCAAAACAAACATTAGTAAAATAAAATAAATGAATATAAAAATTGACCTATACCACGCGCAATGGCTGTTTGCTGTGATGTGCATATCACGTGACTGGGCTAGTCCAATCAGACGGCCAAACTGCCGTTGTTCTCGTTCGTCATTGGCTAACTCGTGGTGACGTCACGGCAAACAGCCATTGCGCATGGTTTAAGGCAGCTTAGAAAGTACTGTAGGGAATCTTTGCCTCTTCCCTGCTAATTGCGAAGTCCCTTTCTCATCTGCATTCGCAGGCAAGAGGTCGGACTTCCCTACTGGGTTTCCAAGATTTATTCTTTTTTTGATGTTATTTCATTATGTTTGAGTTTTCCCATTTCCATGCTTTCAAAATGTATGTTTGACGCTTGCTTATTTTTTTTTTGAGCTGGCCATACTTTTTGGCTTGATAACGAAGCAGGGAACATTTTGAAATGTTGCAGTTGCGTATATTTATGTGCACTGACCTGGTTTTCCATTTTATCTTAATGATGCAGTTGGGCAGGGCCAGCTTATATATACGACAGTTTCTGTTTTAACTTCTGTAGAAAGTGTAAGCCGCGCGCATCCAAACTTGACACGGTTTTCGGTAAAGGATGGCTTAGTGGTTTGGGAGAAAGGCCTAGTATACCGACCACTGAGGATCTTCATCTTCTGACGGCGGCACGTAGCGTTGGACATCGCCGGAGGAAGAAGACTTCCCGAGCAGTCGGCTACGCTGGAGTTAAGGCCCATGTTCCGTGCACTGCAATGCAGGCTGTTTGGTTACGCACGACGCAAGTTGCAGCGAAATCGTAGCTTTGATCGAGTTGTCTAGTGGCGCGCGCCCTCAATGGCACGAAACTCTTTTACTGGGTCGTCACGTATATGCACGTCACTACGTTGACTGTCAGAATCGGTGACATAATTACGCACATCATCAATAATGCATGATGAGTCACTTGGGGGAGGTGGCGAGGGAAATCAAGAAGGATTTGGCGAAAAGCGACGATGTCCACCCAACCCCCACTCCACCCCCTGGCCGAAGTGAAAATTCACGTTGAATCACTGGCAGCATGGCAGGAAAGTGCACTGTCGAGTTGAGTGGCAGCAGAGAGGTTTTGTTTGGTGTGGTGTCAGATTTAGACGCGTCAGACCCATCCATCTCAGAAAAGGGCATATTATGAAGATCGCTATGAAATACGCGAACGCAGGAAAAAAAAACGGCAATGGTGAATCTGACCGTGGATTGATAATAGCGTAGTGGACGTCACATTGCAATGCTTTACTCGCGCATCGGATAACGCACACACACGCGTGAATGATCACTCAAGCCCACATTAACACTACACGTAGTAACACTATAATCAACAACACTTAAACCATCAAAAACAACAAAATGATCAACACTAGGACATTTAACAGTGATATCAACACTGTGGGATGTTTAACAATACTGCACAGTTTGTACGTCCATCAGACGACGCAGAAACGCTAACACTATTTCGCAATGTGATGGATGGACTGTCATCACCATGATAACCATTAACTTGGTCAACACGAAAATGTTCCAAAATATCATCACTGACACAGCCAGTAGTCAGCTCAATGCTAAGTTACAGGGTTCGACACAACAGAAGATACTTCCGAGGTGAGAGGAGAGCAATCTTTATGCACTCCTGGCATCGGAGAGCTAAAATACACACCACTCGACAAGACGACGTTCCCTCCTAAACAAATGACGGGGTACGATCGGTTCCAATATCAAAGTTGTTCTAGTCAGTTGCAGGCACACTGGAACATTGGAACATTTGGAACACTTTAAACCATTTGGATCAAGCCATTTAAACAGTTGAGTACACGGTCCTTAAATAAATAAAAAAAAAAAGCACGTAAGGTATCATGGGCGAAATACTGACGAACGTGGGTTCCCAACATAACATACAACAAAGTATACATAAAGGTTCGTAAACACTTCGTTTATGTGTACTTGAACTTGATGGCGAATACTGGGCCACCACTGCGGCGTAGGTGAAGAAAACTTTCTGTAGAAACTTGAATGACGAAAATTGGTAAATATCAGTAAATTTCGAGATAGGCCGTGGGCTGACTGTCAAAAACATGCTTAGATTTTAGGTTTATCTTATCACTAACGTATGCCACGATATTTTGATTTTGGAATATAAATAAAATGTATACAAGTAGGAAAAGCCAAACTCCACCACTTTTTCGTGGTTCTGTGTCCCTGGAGGCCCCCCTCCCCCTTCAAAATAATGTAACTCCGTCCCTAATTGATGGAATTTAATAATTTTTTTTAATTAACCGTCATGAAATCTACTTTCATGAGATAGCATCGATTAAGGGGGGGGGGAGGAATTGAGGCTTAATGGCGTATCGATTAAGGTTGCGATATGAACACCTGCCACTCCTGTAACACCCTAACTTTCTATAGCAGACGGACCCTCATCAGGAGTAACTAACTAATGGTGGTGCCACCCTTTTTAATGTAGACCCACTCCTGAAGTCGAATATGTTCAAAGCTAATGTCGAAATGTGTTAAAACGTAAAGGTCCTAAAGCCGGCAATTTCCAAGAAAATTGGGAAAGTCTCCTTACATGATTCTACTCCCATCCCATGATCGGGTGGAGTACGGCGTGATAATTCACGCCGCACGTCCCTCGATGAGCAATTGAAATTTGCCATTCGAAACTAGAACCAAGCCTGTAACCAGATTGCAGGTTCGTTACGGTATGACGTTACAATTGGTTATTGTCTATAAGAAAGTTTAAACAACTAGCTGGACCCGTGCATGCTGCACGATGATTGAATTTTCCAAACTTAGCTTTTCCCGGTGTTTTGTCGTCTTAGGAAAGGGCGCTGTCAATGTCTCCCCCCCCCCCCTCCTGTACACCTCTACCCGCGTCTTAGCCCCCAACACCCTCCAAACCGAACTGCACCCCCTCCCAGACTCCTGCAATATGGGGTGTGTAGCTCCCCGGCACCTTACGTGTTTGGGCTTTGTTTTTAATGCTCCCCCTACACCTACGCCTTCCCCCCTCAGAAAATCGCCCCCCCCTCCCCCCGAAATGTGACAGTCTGCCTCCTACCCTTCTTTCTCGCCCTTGTCTTCCTTGCCAGGCCGGAAATCGGGATATTCCCACGGATATTTTGGTGTAGACCCGGAAAAGTCACAATGGAGTTTGACTGAAGTCTAAAAAAATCCAATCACTGAGAAACCCAGCATTCAGTCTGCAAGTAACTCCGCTCATTGTCAATGGCACATTCCACAACCAAATGAGGTTCATTGTCGTTATAATTGTTGCAATTATAATTGTTGTTCATTTACCGAGTATGAATGTCTGGCTGTTGCAGACATTGGGCCTTAGGGCTTCGGGCAGATGACCAGGAGTGGTTAACGCTCGTTAAACCCTTTAACCCTTTTTTAGTATGAATGACCAGGAGTGGTTAACGCTCGTTAAACCCTTTGAAACCCTTTGAGTATGAATGGCAGCGCACGCAGTGATTGTTGCTGCTTACTTTGAAACAATTCAGCTCAGCTCAGAACGCCTAAGGGCGCGTTTATGCAAGGACAATTTTCTCGCTCACTAGCTTTTACTTGGTCAGTACTAAATCTGCTGGCTGCTTCTCGCCTTTGTCGGAGAATGCGGCTTTCAAGTTGTCTATACGTATAGTAACCATGGCAACAACGCGGACACAAATTTTCTCCTCGTGCCTCGCGACACGACGTACGATGCTTGCAACATGACAGCGTCGATTTATGACAACAAGAAAACAATTTTTACTGCCGTACACGACGACGGACAGATTCCTGAATACCGGCATTCGAAGGTTTGTCTTCGAATCGATAACTCCGAAATGGACGCCATGTTGGATTTTGAATTCTCGCTGCGAGTAGCTATTTTATTTTGCCGTCGTTTGATCACTGCTAGAAGCTGTTTTTTTTTCAGCGAGAATAGCAAATCTTGGAAATAGCGTGAAATGGCAACAATGTTGTAGCAATGTTTAAAATTACTGTTGCACTTTGTTTTTTGTCCGTGTTGTTATTTATAATCCACCCAAAACCAAAACTGGTATAAGAGCAGCCGCCAAGTTACCAAAAAGGGTTAACCTTTCAAAGTAGTGATATCATTCAGTCAGGGAAAGGCTGCCAAGGTTAATCCTATTAGCCAAGTTAATCGCACCCACTAATAGTTCGAAAGTTAAATGAAAACTAGAAGATTGCTACTAGCGGTAGCAATCTTCAAGTTTTCATTTAACGTCCAAAGTATTATTCCGTGCGATTAACTTGGCTGATAGATTAACCTTGGCGGCCTTTCCCTGACTGAATGATTTCACTACTTTGAAAGGCCAACCCTTTTTGGAAACTTGGCGGCTGCTCTTATACCAGTTTTGGTTTTGGGTGGATATCACAACTTTCATAGGCCTGTGAATACAAAAAATTCCACTACTTGCACTAGACTGCAAGAACAGTAAGTCAACATAAAATAAAATGTCCGCGTCACGTTATTGAGGACACTTTTTCTCCATAAAGAACACGTTCCCACCTGTGCTGACGATGTGCATTTTGTTTCCTAACCTTCTTCCCAGCAAAATTGTCCCTTTTATCGTGGTGGGGCAGATAATTCAGTTTGGGTTCGTGTACCGTAAAAAAAAAAACCAAACTTTTGCAATAAAACATAAAGATATTCAGTCTGTTAGTGAACCACCTATTTGCCAAAACAGTGCATACTGACAATATAAGTACTGAAACGATAAACGTGCAACACTTAAGCATGTTATAATCTACTGTTGAATGACAATACAAACAATGGTTACAACAATATTTTTGCATTTACGAGCCACTTCAGGGCCACGTGCTTCTAGCTGTAACCCCCATTTTAGAAAAAGGCACTTCCCCATATGACGCTTTACCTGTCTGCCGAAATTTAGATCTGACAACTTTCCCTAATGAGCTGTAGACGTGTCGTTATACCCTATGAGAATTAACATGGGAGCCTGCGGACTAGTTACCAGTTACTAGTTCATAGTTACCAGTTACTAGTTACCAGTAACACAAATCAACGTTATTGAGGACACTTTTTCTCCATGAAGGACACGTTCCCACAGTTTCGTGTTGACGTTTTCTTTGTTACTGGACCCAAGACACCTGATTCAAACGATTTGCAAAGATTTCTACCGCATGGGGAATTTACACCAGTATGCTGAAATCACGTATAAGTTGGTTTCAGTTAAAAGACACAGTCTGCTAGTGAGCTGCCATCTGATAACAATAACACTCTAACAATTACGCTCTGACAATTAAGCTCCAACAACAATAAAACATCTACTTGGCGGCGACACACTAGCGTGTGTCTAGATACAACTAATTTGTTGCCTATTACCGCAATCATTTAATAGAAACGGGAAATTAGTTGTAAATAAATAACGGTTGCCTAGCAAATTAGTTTTGGCGAGCGAAAAGGTCGCGTTGCATAAACGAGCCCTAATTCTACGAAGCAAATAAGCTATTTTTATCGTTAATAGCTGCCAATTTCGAGGCCAAACAGGAGTCTATCAGCCTCAGCGCCATTCACTCCTTCTACAAATTTACTCTATCTTACACTAAACTTAAAACTATACATAGTGCCAAACAACCAATAGTGCCATAGTGTTGTAGTGTGATGTCTTGGCTACGGTGCATAGACATTGAGGCCCGCCTCGAAATTTAGCTTAGTTGGTTTAAAACTATACGGGTTTAGCTGAAACACGGGGTATTTCATTTTAACCATCAAGTATGAACTGTTTTCGATGAAAGTTTGAAATACATACATAACACGTGCACCAAGAATTGTTATGCACCGTAGGTGTGTGTGTGTGCTATGGTGTATTTCTGATGCGGGATGCGTGGCCTCGAGCCGATTTCTCGCTTAAATCAAATCAAATCAAAGACATCACACTACGGCACTATGATTGTTTGACACTATGCATAGTTTTTGGTTTAGTGTAACATAGAGTAAGTTTGTAGAAGGAGTGCATAGCGCTGAGGCTGACAGACTCCTGTAAGATTAAATAAATAAATAAATAAATAAATAAATAAGACATCACACGTCCACAAGAATGGAAAAAAAAAACGTTACTTTTTATTGTAACGATAAAATTTAATTGTTGCTGCTGCTGCTGGTGATGCTTGAGCGCTTACGGTATTAATATATAGATAATCAACCTGATGACACTGGCTAGGGTAGCGTGGAGACTACCACACTTCTTCATTCGCTACGGGATCTATTCTGGACATTATCGGTTTCCAGGATCAAATTCAGGGTTTTCCCTCCCTTTCTAGACTTATGTAGCCTTCAGAAACCTTCAAGTAATTTTCAAAACTGAGCCAGCTCGATTTCGTCATCTGACACAAGCAGTTTGCGTCAGATGACGAATAATCTGAAGATGCGATCTGCACTGATACCACGCATCGCTATGTACTGGCTCGGCCTCCTCACGACTTGTGTACTGGAGGAACACATATTTGTGTACTTCTTGTCTGTCTCCCAAAGTAAACACAAAATTTACTCTGATATTGAGAGTGTATGAAAGTCGAGTTCGGACACAGGGAGGTGTGTGTAGGGTATCGATGTTAGCTGTATACCTGTATGCGGAGGGTGCCTCTGTCGTCTCTCTCCCTGTTGTATAACCTCAAGTTATCAACAAAATTATTTTATTGATAATGTCAATAAAACTCTGAACACCTTTGGTTCAGAGCCATTCCGTTAGACCTTAATCCCGAGTATGGACTCACAGTTATTTATACTAGAAGTATAGCTTAACTTTAAGTAATGTAAGAGTACGAATACCTTATCACTGAACAGTGCCTTTAGCGTGTAGGCTCTCAGTATTGTATGCATATATCAACAAATATAAGTGGCCGAAAGTTTACAGAAAGGATTAGAAGTTGCTCGAAATGATCTCTCTTTCAAGTCCAGCACCTATTACAGCTGTGTCTCCACGACAACGCGTGGATCGAAGAAAAGTTTGATGTCGGAAACGTTCGCTTGGCACATTCTTTCGCACTCTTTTCGTGTCGTGCTGCACACAATGAAACGTGGTCAATGATACGAGCAATAAGGAAGTGTGCTGGTCGACCGCTTTTATGTAAGAAGTTGACCAATAAAGGAATGAATGGGCGGCTGACAGGTGGAATAAACGAAGTAAACATCTTGCCCAACTGACAAAAGTTTCGTCTGGTTGTTGCTTTTATCCGAAAGGACTTCATATTGAAAAAAGAAATGTCTCGAATAAAGAGAAACAAGTACTACTTGCCGACTTATTTGCTTGCCTTTAATGTTCTGGGGAGCCGCAATGGAATGGCTGGGGGAGGGGGCGATTTTCAGAGCAGTGTCATAACAAAACAAAATAATAAAAACTAAACAAAAAAGTAAAAGCCACATTTCAATTTTTTTTTCGGAAGTAACAAAGGTTACCCAGAATGTACAACGGACCTTAAAAACAAAAACCTAAACTCTGGTTGGTGTCTTCGTTTAATTTGTCTATCAACCTACACATTTTCTTTTTTTGTGTCGATTTAAATTTGGATCAATTTCCCTAGCTGTAATTATAATGTTTGATTAAGTTCACACATCTGAGCGTTACAAATTCTAGGTCAGGGTCCAATTATTTTGTGGTTGAAGGGATAGGGATTAAAAATTTAACTCCTGACGGTGAAGATAAAACCACAATGGCATCAAATGGAAACAACGATTTAACGTTCGACAAAATGTTACTTTTTTTGTCTTGTTCACCTAAACAAACAATACACGGAATGAGAACTATGAACAAATTATTCGTTTTAAGACCTTCAACTACTAAATACTTACAATGCAAGCATAAAAAACCCATGACGGGTGGGCACATCAACCACGAACCGCCATGTTGGATGTTGACAATTTGGCCACTGATCTCACTGAATGTTCACTGGTAAGGTTTCGCAGAATTCACGCAACTTTTTCATGTTACTCAAATTCTTTATTATGTTCATATTGCCCAGCACACGTCCCCTCATCCTTTTGACTGGACGATATTGCCTTACATACCAGTCTTATTTCAATTTTTCCAAAGAATCTTTGGTCAATACGGAGTAAGGGTGGTCTCAAGACAATTGATAGCAAGCATCATTCGTCCATCCTCCCCCACACTGGAATTGGTGGTGAAGCCCCACCAGAGAGCCTCACCAATAACGAACGTCCCGTGCCTGAATCTAGCAGTTTCAATTTTGAACCCAAAAATAGACTCCCTCAACAATATTGTCTATTGTATAAAATGCCACCAATGCCCCTACATGTAGGGCAGTGCGCCAGGGCTTTGGGAGTCAGAAAATTGGACCATGGGGATGAGGAGAGGGGGGTGGGTGGTCAATAGCAAAAAACAGCACACCATACGCAGTAACTGAACATTCAGAAAACACAAACCACATAGTAGATGTCCGTGGTTCTACAGTATATACCGGGAACTAATTGATAAAATTCGAATTCAGTTAGAAGCACACACTATCTCACTGAATCAAAAAAGAGTTATGAACACAATATAGAATTTAGTAACATGGAAAAGTGGCATGACTTCTGCAAAACCTTACCAGTGAACATTCAGTGAGTTCAGTGGCCAAATTATCAACATCCAACATGGCGGGTCGTGGTTGATGTGCCCACTCTGTCGTGGGTTTTCAATGGGTTTTTTAAATATTTGTATTGTAAGTATTTAGTAGTTGATGGTCTTAAAACGTATCATTTGTTCATAGTTCTCATTCCGTGTATTGTTTGTTTAGGTGAACAAGACAAAAAAAAGTAATGTTTTGTCGAAAATTAAATCGTTGTTTCCATTTGATGCCATTGTGGTTGTATCGCCACCGTCAGAAGTGACATTTTTAATCCTCAAATTTTAGGTCCTTTACTTAATTTTGCAGATTTACGAGCTTAATCCACACTTTTTTTTTTATTTGCTTAACGAAAGAGTCTGTTTATTACGGAGCAGCTTGATCAAGTTTACCCAGCCGAGTTGCCTCACACGTTTCTGGCATTACATGCCAACATTCCAGAAAAAAAAAATGTTCATTGCTTCTAAGGTTCATGCGTGTCTCAAACATCCCTGCGGTCATCAATCATTTATTTTTTATTTTTCTGTTGGTTTCACGAAAATACCATGAAAAAAGTCGATGTTGTTTAGAATAACAGCGGAAGTAACGTTTTGGTAACTTTTCTTGTTCTCTCTTTGGTCACTTTTGGACACTTTTGGATACTTTTCGAAGGGGCACGGGCCTTCACCTACACCCAGAGCTTTGACACTGTGGGCCCAAACCTACCAAAATAGCACGAGTACAACAGGTAAGGAACTCTTTGGTCGCTTTTGGACACTTATCAAAGGGGCACTTGCCATCACCTACACCCAGAGCCGGATTAATGAGGTTTTCAGGCCATGGGCCCAAAACCACCAAAATAGCAAGAGTACAACGGGTAAGGAATTCTTTGGTTGCTTTTGGACACTTATCAAAGGGGCACTTGCCATCACCTGCACCCAGAGCCGCAGAAGGGGTTTTCAGACCACGATCCCAAACCTACGAAAATAGCAATAGCACAACAGGCAGGGAACTCTTTGGTCACTGTTGGACACTTTTCGAAGGGGCACTTGCGGTCACCTATACCCATAGCCGGAGAATAGATTTTCAGGCCATGAGCCCAAACCTACCAAAACAGCAAGAGCACAACAGACAGGGAACTCATTGTTAACCCTATTGGCAGCACAACAGGTTACTCAAACAAGTATTTATTAGGGGTTGGCAGGGAGATTATTTTTTAAAACTGCGTTTTGAAATGTAACCCAACATAAGCCATGGATAGTGCACGAATTTTACAAAAATTGGTTTGATCCCCATCGGAATCCAACATCCTTTACAAACTCGGCAACTTTTTCCAATTTGGTCGTCCTGAGGGCGTACAATTCTGGCCAGGAAATGAACTTGTCCGGGAATATGAGTATCCATTTGAATGCCTGCAGGGTTATAGTCAAAGGCCCGATAAGATCCATGTGAACTCTTCCAAGGAGAATTCGGAGGAAGAGTTGTCTTCAGGAACCCAGCTGGATTTGAAGTGTCAGTTCTGAAGTTCAGACAAACTGCCCAGCTGTGTACAAACTCTACAACATCCTTCCTCATGCCAACTTATCCAACCAAATATTGAAGCTTTTTGAGAGTTTAAATATACCACAAAATAGCCTCCCAACGTTGATGAATGAATTGCAGCAATCGGACGGTGTCGAAGTGTTTTTTTCATGGTAAAGATACTTTCTGACACATATTACCCAAAAATTGATTTGCTCGAAAAATTGTGGAAATTTAGGCAACGAATTTTCACAGGAATCTTTTTTTTTTGGCTCTTCACTAGAAGACACGTTTTGCTGACTGCACAAGTAATCAAAACGTTATCAAATGGACTGTGAGTTTTCAATCCTCGTCATATACCTTTCCCCCAAATTGGACGTTGATTGATATTCCAATGCTGTTACGAACAGCAGTCAGAAAACCACACTAACGATGGTAGAAAGTCAGTAAGAGAAAGGGTAGTACCATGCATTTGCTAATGTTTGAGCGTGTACGAAATGTGGTGTAACAAGCTTCTGGAAAAATTTCTGCAGAATACTGGATTTTCGCTTTTTTCTATATTGAGCAAAATTGATCGTCAATTGCAGTTGTTTTACTATTTTGATTCCCATTTTCCCCCCTTTGCCTCTCTGTGCAACGATTTTAATCTCATCCGTCCCCTAGCCATTTCTGGTTTTAGTCGTTGACAATGCAAGCCAGATGACGAATGCACTTTGCAGCAATGTTTTCACATCTTTTCGTCCTTTGTTATGGAATTAGCTACGTACAATAGGCTATGTGAAAAACAATGTCAACCATATTAGAAAGGATGTAGGTAAAATTAAAGGTGATAGATCTCGTTAAGAATGAAAGTGACGAGCTCACCCAGCTGGCCTTCTGTACATGCAAGCAACGTGGAAGGAGAAGGCCTCTTGAGCTTGTAACACGTCCATTTTCACTCGCTGTAAAAGTTTTGATGTACTCTGAATCGACCCCAATCTCGAGCTTTGACTAGGTAGGAACGGTCAAGGACAGGCAGCCCCGACACTGGCACAAGAAGGCCTACAGCACACAAGTTCAAATTTTGGTTCCCTAAACAATAATGCATTCATAGCTTCAGTTTATACTGTGAATACATTTTACCGCTTTTTTAGTTCCAAAAACATATCCGAATTTTGTTGTTATTGGAGGCCTGGCATTTCCAAGCCTCTGGGAAATGTTGTTGACAAAATAATTTTTGCTCAAGTTATTTAATGTCTCCATCTTTATTCCTGGTGGCACCTTGACCACTGAGTGGCATAACACAAAGTGATCGCCTCAACACAAGGTTTTAGGCTAGACCGTAATCCTGCTACTTCTCTTCCTCTCACAGGTATAACGTACCAGACTCTTTCGAATCGCTCTGTCCGCTGTTTAGGCTCTCTAACAATGGCAGCTCAAGTGAGCTGATCGGCAACGTCGGTTTATGATTCACGCACTTAGCTTCACTGCCTGCACGGGCTTTCTGCCTGCTGATGCGGGTTTTGCTCCTTTTATACGAGCGAAACCTGGGTCACGAAAACTCGAGTCGTTACTGTTCAAGTAAGCAAGTCCGAATTTGACACCCAGTGCTCGTTGACAGGCCAAACGTAGCGGTGGCTTATAGTGGCAGATTGCCTCCTACCAGTTATACAGGGAAGCCAAGTGTCACATCCTTTTCAAGTCCAAATATTAATCTGGCTACTGGCACTATCTGGCACTATCCTATCGTTTCCTTCATTAGCTTTCTCCATGCCAACCCATCCCCCCCAGAGCATTGCATCCCCCCCCCCTCCGCTCGCACCAATACTGATTGCTTCCTGCAAAAAAGGCATCATGTGTCAACAGTTTTAGAACGTATACTCGTGGATGCATCAACGAACAAAATGGCGTCCAATAATATGAATGAAGTGTTTTAAGAATGACTTCTCACCATGATTTGCTCATCATCACAATTGCGTTGTCAAGGGTGATGCTAACCATTTTTAAATTAAATACCATACGATGAGATTCTAATGAAGTGAGGGAGAATTGGAAGCTATAAACAAGCTATTAGTGACCTCGAGCTTTACAATAGGTTTCTTCATAGGAACACATGGGTTTTGCATTGCTGTACCAAATGGTGAACAGAAATAAAAGTATTGTTACAGCAGACATTATTTGCAACAGGCGGTCATTTGCCTGGATTGTATGTTGACGGGAACGTATGACTACAGGTCCGGGTTCCCTGACAATAAATTTCAATTCATCATTTCCTTCTGGAAGAGAAGGAGGACAAGCTTGGGTAATTACATTGCGGGTCCACAATGAATCCCCACAGTCCACCATCTTTAATTGGTGGATTCAGTGGAAAAACCGACTCGGTGAGTCCCACGTGCATTTAGAAACTATTTTAGGTGAACTACGGTGAACGCTCTGTGCTTTCACCATACTGTCTTAGGCAGTACTATACTGTCTTAATAAGGCCGGCAGTACTCTCAATACTCTATGCTGTTTATGGAGGGCTGGCGGTACTCTATGTCTTAGGGAAGGCCGGCAGTACTCTACTGCTTTGGGACGACTGGGAGTGCTCTACTGTCTTAGGAACGCTGGAAGTACTCTACTGTCTTAGGGAAGGCCAGCAGTACTCTGTCTTAGGAAGATCAGCAGTATGCTACTGCCTTAGGGAAGGCTGGCGGTGCCCTCAGTACTCTACTGTCTGAGGAAGGCTGGCAGTATTCTCAGTGCTCTACAGTCTTAGGAAAGGCTAGTAGTACTCTACTGTCTTTGGGACCACTGGCAGTGCTCTACTGTCTTAGGAACGCTGGAAGTACTCTACTGTCTTAGGGAAGGCTGGCGGTGCTCTCAGTACTCTACTGTCTGAGGAAGGCTGGCAGTATTCTCAGTGCTCTACTGACTTAGGAAAGGCAAACAGTACTCTACTGTCTTTGGGAAGACATGGAGTAGTCTCAGTACTCTACTGTCTTTGGGAAAACATGGAGTACTGACTCTACTGTCTGAGGAAGGCCGGCAGTACTCTACCGTTTTGGGGAAGGCCAGCAGTACTGTACTGTCTTAAGAAGGCCGGCAGTACTCTCAGTACTTTATATACTGTCTCAGGAAGGCCAGCAGTACTCTACTATCTTAGGAAGGCCTACTGTCTCTGGGAAGGCAGGCAGTACTCTACCGTCTTAGGAAGGCCGGAAGTACTCTACTGTCTTACGGAAGGCCGGCAGTAATGTACTGTCTTAGGAAGATCAGCAATACTGTACTGTTTTAGTGAAGACCGGCAGTACTCACAGTACTCTACTGTCTTAAGGAAGGTCGGCATTCCTCTCAGTACTCTTCTGTCTTAGGGATGGCATGCAGCAGCAGTACTCTTAAGTACTCTACTGTCTTAGGAGGCCGGAAGTACTCTACTGACTTTGGGAAAGCCAGCATTACTCTATTGTCTTTAGAAGGCCGGCAGTACTCTCAGTATTCTATGTCTTAGGTAGGCCAGCACTACTCTATTGTCTTTAGAAGGCCGGCAGTACTCTCAGTATTCTATGTCTTAGGAAAGCCAGCAGTACTCTACTGTCTTTGGGTCCGCTGGCAGTACTCTACTGTATTAGGGAAGGCTGGCAGCACTGTCTTAGGATGATCGACAGTACTCTACTGTTTTTGGGAAGGCCGGCAGTACTGTCAGTACTCTACTATCTTTGGGAAGGCCAGCAGTACTACTACTTAGGAAGATCGCAGTACTCTACTATCTTAGGAAAGGCCTGCAGTACTACCAGTACTCTACTGTCTTCGGGAAGGCCAGCTGTATTCTAATGTCGTCTGCATTTTTAATAGTTAGGACTTCCTCACTTGTTTTCGTTTCATAATACGAGCCTTCGTCTGATCTTTGGCTTGTGGCGTCGTATCTTATATTTATTTTGTTTTTAGATGAAGGTATTAGTTGTCGCCAGGTAGGCTAGTTGCCATGGTAACTACTTCTACTTTGTTTGGCCGTTACAATGGAGGTGTAGGGTGTCCAGGCTTTAATTACCGTCCGCCTGCTGTTCGCTCTTGTTAAGTGCCATGTTGACTATGAACAAGGACAAACTTGCTGAATGGCAAAGTTAGCTTCATTGTTTGGCGAGCGACCTCCCCCCCCCCGGGGGGGGGGGGAAGGGAGGAGGCGTGGTCTTTGCTCGTTTCCTTGGTGATGGCTATGGAATTTTCCTCTCATGGTTTGGTGATTCCCCGTTTCGCAGAAAACCGTTTTCCCGGAAAATAATACGGATTACGATTTTTTTTTTTACGAAACAGGAATCCCGTTTTGCAGAATCCTGTTTCGCCGAATCAAAATATTCTCTAAAAACTTAACATTGGAGAAGTTAGATGCATTCATTCCTAATTGGAAGGAATTAGTGGTTGGTTGCGGTTTCTGCTGTTATGTGTTTAGCAGCAGCGAGTGCGGTTAGCGAGAGCGAGGCAAAAAATAGAGCGATTTAGAAAAAAAATAATATTCTGCAAAACGGGATTCGCTAAAACGGGAATTGCCGTTTCGCAGAAAATTCTTTTGTTCTTTGCGAAACGGTATTCTACGAAATGTGACATGACCCATGGATAAGCTGTGCTGGCAAACTAATCCTTTTGCTGCAGCTACCATCGGGCATGTCCCGTTTTGCAGAAAATAAAACGGTTAAGATTTTTTGTGAAAGAGGAATTCCCGTTTAAACTATAGAGTCGTCTCCATTGTATGTTGACATATAGGAGCGGAGTGAGAGATTGTATTTGGGAGAGGAATGGCAGTTTCCACGAGTTGTAGGGGGGGGGGGACCGCTAGCCAGCTGCATTATTGACCCTTCCTCCTCTCCCCTCCCCCACTCCGTCCCGCTCCCTCTCTTACTGTTTTCATTCCCTCCCCTTCTTCCTCCGTCCCCTCCCATCCTCCTTCCTCTTCCTCCCTTTTCATTTATGTATTGAATCCTACACAATTTTTTTTCTAGGATCGTTTGATTTTTATTCTATAATGTCGGACGGTTTATTCGAGCAAGCATAACATCGCCAGTGGTAGGATGAACGATTCAAGAGTATTGAAGGAAAGAACAATCAATTGCGATTCACCCATCTGTTTCTGTTCCGAGGGAATTGGACCACTTACCCAGAATCTATTCAGTTTTGTTCTTGAGACTTCGAGTAGGCCACATGGCCCTGAACGAGTACTTATTTTCGGTTGGCCAACCTCCCAGTCAGTTCTCTTTGTGTGTGCGGGGGAAAAGATGGAGAGTGTTTCCTACTTGCCGTCGTGTGCGCGTTTTAAAAAGCAACTAGCTGACCGCGGCGTAACATACGCCGTTCTAGCAAACAGCCACCTCTTCACGCCCTCCACCGCCACCTGCTCCTCCCCCCCTCCCCCCTCCCGCGCGTGCTCTGCTGCTGGCCGGACGTACTCCACGCTTCTGGCCGGACGTCATGATCCCTCATCATCATTAAGTCTGCTCATAAGCGAAATATATAAATAGATGTCTTGCGTCGAGTCGGTTCATTGTAGTAAAAGGTGCTTCTTCGTTTACTTGGTGTGGACGGACAGCGATGGTGGAGTGCTTCGGTCAGTTGGATGATTTTGAAAGAAACGAGGCGTTTTATTGTATTAGTTTAATATTCTATGTTCGTGCCGTTATACTAGATATTATACGATTTTGTGTGTTGATGGAGTTGATAGTTGTCTAGCTAAGCTCTCATCATTAAATAAACAACAACCACAAAAATCAACAACAATGCGCACGCCAAAAACAGTTTCTAACAATAGGTTTTTAACAATTTCCGATAGATTTTCTTTCATTTCCGGCCCAAAATGCACCCGATTTTTCGATCTGAAAAAAAAAAACGTTGTCCTTGGTCAGCATCCAAATATCATCAATTTTGGTTCGGTAGTTTTTGGCGTGATGTTATTACACAGAAAGCCCAATGAGTGAAAGCTGCACAAGGAGCTATGCGAGCGAAGCTCCCAATTAATGTGGTACGCACACGTGGTGTTCTCTTTATCTGAGCTAACTCCGCGCCGAAACTGAGAGTTGTCGCTATCGAGAATTTTTTTTCCTGCTTAGCGCCTGATGACGTGGCATTACGAAGTATATGACGCAACAGGGGCGCAGACGTTTGCGTTCCTGGACGCAAGTGATTCGAGAAGGAATTCCAATATCGAGCACTTCGTGGGTGTCTGGTACGGTGCAGAATATGAGACGGATTAAGGTTTTTCTGCCGTGCTCACTGCGACGAAACACATAACATTAGAAACCGAAACTAATCACAAACTCCTTCCAATTAGGAATGCATCTTTAACTTCTGCAATACTATTGTGTGAGCGGTGTATCTTGAGTCCTGCAAGTATTTTGTGAGCGGCTACGTCTTCCTGGATGGGGCGGCTTTAATCGATGACCGCCATTGTTTTTGTAACCACCTTGGATATCAACAAGGCACTCTGCTACTGAAAACGTACAATCGATTATCTGCGTTCGTTTTGCGGAGAACTCAAGATAGGTCGCAAACACATTTGTTGTTTCATTATTCTTTCCTTCTTTGTGTACAGCGCAGGCTGGGAAGACTGCAGAAACGACTTTTCTAGTCTGCCCATCTGTCCGTCGCCTTTTTAACTGTGGAATGGTACCAGACAGAGACAAACGGGTTTCACCGTTACAATCAGCGTTCAAAATTGAGTTAAAAAGAATACAAAAAAAGCACACCAAAAAACCGGAAGTATGAAGCGGAAGTGGCCTCAAACTGTCCAGAAATGGCCGACAAGTGCATTTATGGAACGGTACCTCATAGAGACAAACAATTTTCACCATTAGATCAGCGTCCAAAAATTAGTTAAAAGGAACAAAAATGAAAACCGGAAGTATGATGCGGAAGTGGTCTGATGGTGGCAGAAGTGACGGACAGAAGTGCACGGAAGACTGATTGCGACTAGGTAGTCGCTGACCCCAGTTTTCCCAGTTGTACGGAAAGCCCCTTCGAGTTATTTAGGAGGCGCAATTTTGTTTATTTGTTTATTTGAATTGTAAAGGACAGGGGGTAGTGGCCAGGAATGATCCCCAAATAGGCTTAAATGCATTAGCTCATAGCGTTCCCCAGCTCCTCTGGCTGTAGGAAGAGTGGAGACATAAATTATTTGGTGGCAACTCCCTTGTGAAAATCCTACCTGCACCGCTGCCACATCTTATCTTAATTCACATCATTCTGGCACGTAATGATAGATGGACGAACATTTTTCATCACAGTGTAGGATCGTCAACAGACTTTGTTCAGCGTCAAAATTGATAAAACTTTGATGGAATTTTTTGAAGCACTATAATTTTACAAATCGGCTTGATGGATAAATCCCTCAGATCCCAGCCATCCCTCCCACCTTTCATCGCAGAAAAAAAAAATGCAATTTTTGCCACGCAAGGTGAGAGCCCAGTGGAGCCCCTCCACCTTCATAAGAAAAATGCAGTTTTTGCCACACAAGGTGAGAGAC
>JAHWFP010012615.1:0-28307 GCA_023313725.1 Lithobius niger
TCCACCGCCAAACCGAGAGCCAAAAGCTCTGCAGAAAACACAGAATACACACACTGTTTAAGGAAGCATGTGGTTTGTTTATGGTGTTAAAAGAATTGTCTTTTTGCATTCCGTCACCTGCTGCAAGCAATCACTAGATAAGGTTGCATATTGCAAAATGGTGCTATTTTGTTTATATTTTCATTCGGTGGCAACCCGTCTTTAAGAACGACTTTGGTCAAAAGGTTATAAAGAGTGTTTATATGGAACCGACCGCTTGCCGATTTGCTCTTTTGATCTGTAAAAACCCATCAAAAGTGCAAATCGCAGCAGTATTAAATAGACTGCAAATTGCGGCTATATTAAAAGATAGATTGTTCAAAACCTTATTTAAAATAAATATAAAAAATGGTATTAGAAAAATTTAAATTTGGCCATGTTTCTGTTTTCTTTTTCAAGGTCATGACGTCCTTTGACAGTCGTTAAAACCTCTTGACGTTGCGACACGGAGTCATTGACTGAAGTCATGAGTAACCCATAACTACTATGAAACCTTTAAAACACCATGACATGGGTCATGACTTTTGCGACAATCATAGCATTATCATGGTGAACGACCATGACTTCTCCATGACATCCTTAAAATTTTCATGACATTGACCGTGGCTTTTATAATACTATGACAGCATCATGAAAAGAGACCACGACGTTTCTTTGACAATCATGGAAGCTGTCATGCTGATACCATGATTCTCATGGAATACTTATGGAACTTTCATGGTTTTAATGACACTGCCATGATATTTGTTCGTAAGGGAAATGGAATAACATTTAATAAAAATATAAGTTGAGAAGTTATCCTCATATTCAGGCAGCATGTTGTTCCTTTTTTTCAAGCCATCATGTTTTTTACCTGGTTTGGAGCTCTTCAGCAATCAATTTACTGTTGTCGTAAATTGAAACCAAATTGTGTATGTTTGAGTGGCAGATAGCCTACCTTCCTTTTGTGGATTGTAGAGGTTTTATCTGTATGCTTAAAGATTTAGATTGGGTGGAACTTTTCTAACAATGAGTTATTATAAAGAAACAAATCTATTTTCTTTCTATTTAAAAAAAACTGTTTTAGATGTGGTGTGAAGTAGTACATTTAAAGTAAGAATTTAACAAAACGTTACATTGTACTTGATAACGTTCGAACCGGTGACTGAACATATTGATAACTGTGTACTGGCCAAGCTACCGCCAAATTCTTACCCACGTTGACGGGATGCATCATAAGGATGCAAAGTGGCACTGCTTTAATCGATTGGCAATGGAGCATGTTCTCTGATATTGGTAGTGATCTATTTATAGCCTCGAGCAAAAAAAAAGATAATACTAGTTAGTTGAAAGCATATGCTGAATTTCACTATCAATGATCTGACTGAAAGACGTGGCAAGCGTAAGCAGTGACGCCACTCTGGTGTTGGTGGGGGGGGGGCAGTACCCCCTAATTTCAAATTTCAGTTGTTCCTCCGTGGATGCCCCCCCCCCCCAAGAAAAAAATTTTAGAGTTCAGACAAAATCACAAACTACAACGTTATTCATGCCAGCAGTTTAAAAAATACAGTAACGAGCTTGTATGATTTTCTTGTTATTCAACAGATGAAACCAAGAATTAATTATGACTCCCCCATGGCCCCATCCCTTACACAACACAGTTTCCTCAACGTAGGCCTATTCGTGTATCTGTACAGCCATTTTTTTGATAAGTAAACTAATTACTGTTAAATGAGCCAATTCGTGGCAATTAGCGTTGGGAAGGCCGAAACGGTCGGCTGATATGGCAGGGCAACCTTGGGTCGAGTCACATTCAGGAGCAACTCCTATGGGACAGTTACACCAGAGCAGATACAGCCCCAGGATAGCTTAAGCATTGGAAAACGATCAGAGGTGGTTGATACCGTGGATCAGTGCTCTTCAGACCATCTCACACCTATTACTTCACAAGCAGGAAATAAAACAGGCTAGGACAGCATTATTACTGGGACTTTTAATTCTCTGTTGTTGTTTGTTGTCACATTGGGGAAAGTTGACAAGTTCTGGACGTGTAACAGTGGAAATGAAATTGCACAATCAGGTTGGCACTGAAGACGTAATGGCAAGGCAAGTCATTGGTCAAAGCAACTGTCCTGAGGGGAATTAAGGCTTGTGATCTCTCTTAGGGTTATAGTATGGAAAAGTTACGACTTACAGTTTCCGGTATCTATGCAAAATATCCAACCTGGTCCGAATCCAGATAGCTGCAGAAATAGGAATGGCTAGGAGGTAGACACAACGTAAAGGAGAGTAAGCCCTATTTCTCCGGGGATTTCATGGCACAATGGTCAAGCAAAACTTAACTCTAACAAGAGTTACAATCCTGCCAGTTATGAGAGCAGGATTCTGAGAACAAGTTGAAAAATAATAGTAGAAAAAACATGCCCATAAAAATGGACAACCATAGGCAAGAAACAAAACAGTAAGAGGCGTAACCAGGGGAGAAACTTATCAATACTAAACTGGATTGGCAGTAGGAATTGACACCAAATCTAACAGCCCCAGAGGAAATCTGCCTGACATTATTTACCAGAAAGCTGTTGATAATGTGTGCCCTCCCTGAAAACTATTCCTGGTGCCGTTACGGAGCGTATGAGAACTACTAGGTGGCGTTTAATGTATCAAGTAGTTTAGTTTTGGTACTTTAAATTGTGGCTTATATTCCCTAATATATTGTTTTCCAGGGGATGATGAAAATTGCACGTAAAAAATAATGCTTTTATCGAATACTTGAAAGTAGCAAATGCAACCCGCTTAATAAACAAAACTATATACGAATTCGTCAATATTAATGGGCTCGTAACTGATATGGAAAATTTGGAATGAAGTGGATAATGCGTGGAAAAGAAACTGTGGATAGGTGGACGACAGACACACATGATGGGATGCTCATTTGCTCTGCTTCTCACCCCTCGTCATGCCTGGCGAGGTATATTTAAAACCACAGTACAATATCAATCCTCCTACATTTTTTCCATTTATTTGTTTTAGGTTGCCTTTGTGAATGTTTAAAAAAGTACCGGGTTATGTTTCATGCTGTAGAATATACATTGAGTGACATTCACCAAATATTTGATGTTGACGTAAATTTTCTAGATGCTTCAATTATTGTCACGAAGGAACATTCAGTGTGTATGCTCACTTTTCTGATCTTGGTGGCAACTTGGGTTTGTGGTTAGCCCTTTGCCTTTTCCAGATGCATAAGATCTCCACCTCCACCGTTTCAACTGTGGTTTCCAAACTTTCAGCTAACCAGAAGAACATGAAAAAATTCATCTGTTAGCTGGAAGGCTGCAAACTTCAACGAATAGGCAACCCACAGTTGAAAAAAATCATACCGTTTTAAACGAATTTCCAGTATTTCACAAAGCACTTAACATGATTCTCCTTTCTGGATACGAATAGTTCAGTGCCAGCTGTATTGTTTCCCTTTTACCAATGCACACAGTTTACTGGTCATTTTTTTTTTACCTCTCTGTCATAAACGTATATCATGTTTCAAACTCGACGACATTCTTACTATCTATAACAGTTTATCCGGAAAGAGAGAATAGCCTTGTACCAGCTATAAATCCATTTACAGTATACAGTATACCCAGTACAATAATTTCTATAGTCATGGTGACATTTTACAGCTGCTTAGGAACAAGAACGTCAATATTACACACATTTGGAATATAACGAACATTAATATGGAAGCTATAGGTACGGTCCACGTTAGTGAACTTTTCTGTTCATTAAAACTCTTAATAGACTAAGTTAATATTAAAACATATACACGTCAGGGTTCGTGTAAAAATATCTTAATAATAGCAGATCACCCATAAAATTAACGACAGATCATAAGAAGCATGTGATACTTTATTTACTTGAGAATCGTTGGGGGGGGGGGGGAATTAAGAGTTTTGGTTTTGCTTATAAAAATTTGTCTTCAGTCGTTTACATTGGGAATGAGATATATGTATCTCTTCTTTCCAAGATAAAACACCAACCATTTAAAATATTTAACTGTGGGTGCGGGTTTTTGGTTGTCAGTGGTGCGAATTAATTTTTTTTCCAGAATTTAAAATGAAACAAAAACATCTTTCAAAAAAAAAAACCTCTAACATTTAACATAACTTATACAGGATTGTCCTGGTTTTGCACGGTGTGCATTAAAATTATCATTCCAGGTTATATGTTCTTATGGCATTGCCTCATGCATTTTTTGCCTCAGTCCATCCCTATACCTTATATTAACCGTGAGGTACTGCTACCTGAGTACCCGAGCCAAATTTGCGTATACGTCCTTTTTCTCAATCACTTGTTGTAGTAGTCTCAAACTAAACTACATGATATTATCCAATATATGTTACTCCTTAGTCTCTTCATCTTGCTTTTATGCAAGATAAATACAAAGTGGTATTTATTTCAATTGCAAATACAATTCGAGCTTTATTTAAGCAATTTGTTTGCTATCACTTGTTGCATTTTTAGGCTGCAGTCATTGCATTCCCAAGCTGACATTCTCATGCCCTCGGTGTAGTTTTTTTTTTCACTTCAGAATGTAACTCGTAAAGGAGAAAATATTCAGTATTAACTGAGGCTCTTTTTGCATCATTACTGGTATTGTAACAAAGTCCGCCTTCGAATAATGAAATAATGTAATGCTGGGGTTTCTGGTTTTGAGTAGTGTAAATAAAAATATTAATTTCAGGGTTTTACTTGGTAGTAAGCCGAAGCCATCTTTTTAATATTCAGAAGTCTTAACATTTATAATAACCGGTTGCAGGGTGATTCTGGTTCTGAGTGGTGCAAATTAAAGTATTAATTCCTGGGTTCTACTTTGATAATGAGTCAAACCCATCTTTTTGTAAAGCAAAGGTTTAAAATTTTAAATTATCTAATTGTGGGCAGTTCTGGTTTTGAACGTTGTTATTGACGTTTTCGTTTGTTGGGTCTACCCTGTTCGGAAGGTGGAGAATACAGTATTTGCGGCAACTAATCTACCGTTAAACTGTCTTAGCTCGGGATATTTCGAATTTTCCAATCGTAACCATTTAAGTATACTTCCCACCTTTGAATTCTGGCGGCCATCGTAGCAGGAATGGAAACTTTACTCCTAAATATCCAGAGTAAAGCTTGCTGGTCGATCTGAAGAATAAATTGCTTTCCATACAGGTATTGACGGAACATTTTCACGCCAAAGACGACCAAGAATACTTCAAGATCGAACTGGTCGTACCCAGTGTATGACTTAGTGAAAGCCGTCAACACGAATGCTCTAGGGGGGGGGGGGGGGGATTGAGGCTTAATGGCGCGTCGACAGCTTGGTCATTAGCGCCAACCCCAGTCACAGTGCAGTGGTCCGGGTGCAGTGCAGTGCAGTGCAGTGCAGTGGTGAAGGTCTATCTTCACCGGTTTTTAGTGCATGCATTAAACAAGAGCCAACATCAACCGGCAATTTATCACAAACTAATTTTAATAGGAAAGATGGGTCTTAGTGAACCAGTACATTTGCTTTAATGAAGGCCGCCGTAGCCTCAGCAACTGCCTTGGAACAGTCAGTAGTCCACATCCAAGCAAATTTTTGTGGTATAAGTCAGTGTAATGAAGCTAAGTGGGATGCAAATTTGGAATACTGATTGATGAAACTCAAGTATGATTTCAGTTCTTGGCCGCAGTCGGCTCGGGAGCTAACTTTATTGCGTTAAGCACCTCAGCAGCCTGGTTAGAAATCCCATGCTTATCAGGTTGGAAACCCTAGTATTTAATGATCTACTGGTCCAACTTACATATTATCTTTTTGACCTTAACGCTGCTGTCGTGCTGAGCCTGGAGCGCTCCAAAAAGAGTTTCATCATTAGCTTGGCCTTTTGCTGCAGCAAGGATATCGCCCACAAAAGGATTAGGTAATGGAATATCCTCAAGGACTCGTTCAATTTGCTTTTGGAAAATTTAATTTGAAAATCCTCCGGCCGGTCCCTCTGTGTAATCGGGTTGCCAGCCAGGGGTCACGGATTATTACTATGAATTACGTGAATTAAAAAAAATATTTACTTGAGCATAATGGCTAGCATAATGGCTAAGCAATCCATTCCTCTTAGCCAGTTGCTTACATCTGTACCCTTGGATATGTGGGTTGACAATGAAGAGACTAGGTGTGGAGTGTCATCCGGGGCAGCACCAGAACAATGGTGGTGCTGCCTTATAAACATTTATTGCAGGCCATGCACACCAGGCCATATGTTGTTAACCCTTTTAGGTTTTTTATTTCTTCATCATTTAGTGCTGCCTTCATCTTTGTATGGGATTATTTCTGGTGGAAGATCCGTAAAAAGGTGTAAACCAACAAACCTTATTTTTTGAATGATGAAATGCAGATGAGCTGACGAATGTGATGAACGAACTGTTAATTAGTTTGAGTCGAAATAATCAGTACATCGATTTTGTGATGCTATGAAAGTTTATTTTGGAAGGTCCAATTTTTTCAGGCATACTTTCTTTCTGATTAGTTGGCCTGATCAAACTTTGAAGTAATGAGCAGTTTTCAGGGCAGATTTACGCGTAATTCGTAAAAAAAAAAAAGGTTGAGGAGCCTGAGCGTGGAATTCCGATCACACGGACCGAAAATGCGGCTGAGGATCTCTGAAATAGACCTTACACTCTTGGAAGCCGGATTCCTAATAGAAGAGGCCGTTGGGGATGGATCATAGAACACAGGATGCAGGCACGTATGCTAGAATAAAAAAAGGAGATTATAGGAACACAACTCGTTGAAAAGTTGGTCCTGACGTGGGTTTATTCTTAGAACTGGGAGATGTAGTTCTTCCCATCTCCACGCCATTCTCTCTCTCTCTCGTGACTCCCATACACACTGATTAATAATGAAGGCGAAAGACGATATAAAGCTGCATAAGAGTCAAAACGAATTAAAGTGTAGCCTTACCATCGTCTGCTCTCCTACCTAAACAAACGAATATTTAATTCAACTTGAAGGCAACTATCTGGACGCATGCCTCTTTGCCAAAGTAGATAAATCTTACTTGAAGTGCTAACTGGAAACGTCTCTTTCATCCTTCTTGCCTCATAGGCAGGTTGACTCAAAGTTCAGCTAGAATAGAAGTTGTACGAAAAATGGTTAGGCCCATCATACCCAAAATGGTGGCTAAGCCTAATAAGTGCAGACCAAAAAAAGAACAACTGGCTTTTTCAAATATCAGGTAAATTAAATAAAACACGTGCTAAAAAGGGATAAAGAGGGAGAGAGAAAATGCGCCAGAGAAAGTAGTTCTACAATACATTTTGTAGGAAAGACAATAGTAGGCCTATACAAGCTTTGCATGCAGAGACAAGCGACAATAATGATAGGAAGAGATAAGTAAATTGTTAACATCACACAGTAGTCAATGGTAAGGAAGCAAGATATCACAGCACAATACAAAATATTGCTAGCATTGTTGAAGCTAGGCTATTGTTGGAAACAAGCCATAAATAAATAAAATGCCTTAAATATAAAGTCGGGCAAATTATAAGAACGAAACTACATGGGCTAGGAACTAATCCCAACATTTACAAAGAGTCAGGGGGACACTACAGTAAAATACTGGGACATAGGGAAAACTCTTCTGTCATATTTGAGGGTCATAAAATCCAGTAACAAAGATGAAATAGGCCTAACAGAAGTAACATTTAATTATCTTTCATTTGGCGCTGTTACCATCTTTGTAGATACCTTGGTTCAAGAGTAGTAGACGTACAAACACTTAACCCAACATGTTTTGGATTAGTACGAAGTAACAGAAATACGACATATAGATCTCAAAAGAAATAGGAAATTATCAGAATTTAATGACAAACAATGCTATTATTAACAGTTTTCAGTTCAATGTACAAATTGCAGAAAGAAATTTGGTTGCAAAAAAAAACCTAAAAGAAGACATAATTTGGATAATACTACTCACAAAACTTAAAATTTCTTTTGCTTCAAGTAACTTATGCATGGTAAAACCAACCTATAGGTTTAAAAAGTTTGTCAATCATTTGCGATTCTGAAGCATGGAGGGCATGGATTGAGTAAGCAAAGGGAGCGATTACCATGTAAACTAAATCTTTTCAATGTGTGTCTCGCCTTGCTCTCCCAACCTTTTATTAAACGCTAGTCTCACCTTCGCAAGGGATTACTTCTGGAGAGTGTTAAAGTTCAAACGTGCAAAATAACAAACAAATTGCATGTTTTGAATGATGTAGCTGAAATACTGGTGTGCTAAGGAATGCAATGAAAGAAATGTGAGCAATTAGTTTGCGTTGAAGTAATCAGGGGGGGGGGAGATGAGGCTTAATGGCGCGTCGACAGCTTGGTCATTAGCGCCAACCTCAGTCACAGTGCAGTGGTCCGGGTTTTGATTTGGCTGGGTTTTGATAAGGGGGGGGGATTGAGGCTTAATGGCGCGTCGACAGCTTGGTCATTAGCGCCAACCTCAGTCACAGTGCAGTGGTCCGGGTTGCCACTGCACCACACATTACAGAGATATTATTCAAACCCCTAATCTAAATCTTGTCATACATCTGTACCTCCTGCAAAAATTGAAAAACACCGGACAGGAGGACAGACTTATCGCCCAATTGACGCACAATGTCATGCGGAAGATGGAAACGACGACGAAAACCATCAAGATGGCAACAATCAACAAGAAAGTGCCGGACCGTAAGTGGCCGCCGACACCAATAACATTCAGGAGGGTCAACCCTCCGCAAAAGGAAACAGTGAGTAAGTCGAGTGTGACCAATGCGTAAACGGGCCAACACCACCTCCTCACGGCGACTACGGCGACACGCCGAGTGCCATTCCTCAACAGTGCCTTTAATAGCTCGTAATTTATTGCCGTCCTGTCCATCCCACGATGCCTGCCAAAAAGCATGTAACCTCAGACGCAGAGTTGGAAAAGCGTCCGAGGGAACAAGCCTGAGATCCCTACCGAGAGGGCCAGAAAGGGCCCCTCTTGCTGCAGAATCCGCTTGCTCATTTCCACCTATCCCAACATGGCCCGGGATCCAGCAGAAAAGCACGGTTTTCCGCTGGCCAGGCAAGCGGGAAAGCAAAGCTTGGACACGTTGTGTCAAGGGGTTCCGAGGATTGTAATTCGCCAAGGACTCCAGGGCACTCATGGAATCGCTAAAGATAATGAAATGCGTGCCCTGAAGGCCAAGGATCCATTCCACCGCCAAACCGAGAGCCAAAAGCTCTGCAGAAAACACAGAATAGCCTGATGGAAGGTGATGGGCAACCGTCACTCCCTTACAAACACAAGCACAAGCCACGCCAGCGTCTGACTTCGACCCATCAGTAAACAGCCGCTGATAACCGGCGTACTGAGAACACAGCCGCCGGAACTCCTGTAAGTACCGTGCAGGTAGAGTGGAACCCTTCGGGAGGGACGCCAGAGCGAAAATGAAAATGCCACTTGGGACAAGCCAAGGGGCTACTGGCATCCCCCCAAGCCTCAAGACGCTGGGCATTTCAAAGGCTATCTCCTGACAGGACTGCTGGAGCCTATCGCGGAAATCACCCTTACCCACCCTGCGTCTACCGACTCGCAAGTCTGGCCCAAACACCATGGACCAAGCAGGACTGGATTCCACAGCACGTAAACGCACAGCATACTGAATGGCCAGCTTTCGCCGACGAATGGCCAAAGGTGGCTCCGAGGCCTCAGCATAGAGGCTGACCACTGGAGAAGTTCGAAATGCCCCAGTCGCCACACGCAGGCCACTGTGATGCACAGTGTCCAACATCTGGAGAGTCGAGTCACTAGCCGAACCATACACCATGCACGCATAATCAAGTTTGCTGCGGACAAGGGCTCTGTAGAGGCGCAACATGACAGCGCGATCGGCACCCCATGAAGTGCCCGACAGAACCCGCAAGATGTTAAGTGCCCGCAAAGACTTGTCTTTAAGTTGGCGCAAGTGTGGAAGCCAAGATAACCTGGAATCGAACACCAGACCCAGGAAACGTGCCTGCGGGACAACAGGAATCTGCGCCTGCCCCAAGTACAGGCAACGATCTGGGTGCAGCGTTCGTTGGCGGCAAAAGTGAATGCACACAGTCTTGTCCGGAGAAAACCGGAAACCATTACTGACCGCCCAGGTCTGGACTTTGTTAATCGCCAGCTGTAGCTGCCGCTCGCAGGTCTGCATGCGAGCTGCTCGAAAGCGCTGGCCGAAGTCATCGACAAACAATGACTGGGGAACAGCAGCTTGCTGAGCAATGGGGTTGATCCCAATAGCAAACAAGATGACACTAAGAACACCTCCTTGAGGCACACCATTCTCCAAGACAAACGGGCGGGAAAGAGCCGCCCCGACACGAACACGAAAAGAACGGCCTGAGAGGTAAGCGGAAAGCAACAGTGGCATCCGTCCCCTCAAGCCACAGTTATAGAGATTACGGAGAATCCCATAACGCCAGGTCGTATCATAAGCCTTCTCCAAGTCAAAGAAAACCTGAACCAGATGTTGACGCAGGCGAAAAGCCTCCCTCACATCCGATTCAAGGGCAACCAGATGATCGATGGTTGACCGAAAACGTCGAAAGCCACACTGGGACGCAGATAAGAATCCGCGTGATTCCAGCACCCAGACCAACCTCTCACTGACCATCCGTTCCATAAGTTTACAGACACAGCTAGTCAGAGTGATTGGGCGATAACTGGAAGGAGCAGTAGGGTCTTTGCCCGGTTTCACAATCGGGATGACCACTGCTGTCCTCCACGCTGCCGGAACAGAGCCTTCTGCCCACACACGGTTGAACATCTCCAGCAAGAACTGCTGGGAGGCAAGAGGCAGATGTTTCAACAGCTGATAGTGAACATCATCAGGCCCTGGGGCGGAGTCATGCGACTTGGACAAAGCGGAAACAAATTCCTGCCTGGTGAACGGTAAATTGTACTCCTCTAGCCCGTCGGAGCGAAAGTCTAGAGGGTGTGCCTCTTCCCTACGCTTTATTCTGAGGAAACCAGGATCATAATGGTTATCACTCGAAACCTGCGCAAACGCAGACGCAAGACAGTCGGCGATATCCGGCACAGAAGAGATCACGGTATTTGCCACCTTCAGCTGTGAAACCGGGGAAGGCACGGTCTTCCCCGAGATATGGCGCACCTTCCGCCACACTTGCTGAGAAGGCGTGGAGCGCGTGATCGACGAAACATAAACTGCCCACGAAGCACGTCTAGCCTCACGGATGACAAACCTGGCACGGGCACGACAGCACTTAAAGGCTACAAAGTTGTCAGCAGTTGGGCTGACTGTAAACGCACGCAACGCTCGCCGGCGGGCCTGAATGGCCTGCCCGCAAGCAGGTGTCCACCACGGAACAGGAACCCGCCGCGGCTGAGTGGACGTACGCGGGATAGTAGTAGTTTTGATAATCTAAATCTTGTCATACATCTGTACCTCCTGCAAAAATTGAAAAACACCGGACAGGAGGACAGACTTATCGCCCAATTGACGCACAATGTCATGTGGAAGATGGAAACGACGACGAAAACCATCAAGATGGCAACAATCAACAAGGAAGTGCCGGACCGTAAGTGGCCGCCGACACCAATAACATTCAGGGTCAACCCCCCGCAAAAGGAAACAGTGAGTAAGTCGTGTGTGACCAATGCGCAAACGGGCCAACACCACCTCCTCACGGCAACTGTGGCGACACGCCGAGTGCCATTCCTCAACAGTGCCTTTAACAGCTCGTAATTTATTGCCGTCCTGTCCATCCCACGAGGCTTGTCAAAAAGCGTGTAACCTCAGACGCAGAGTTGGAAAAGCGTCCGAGGGAACAAGGCTGAGATCCCTTCCGAGAGGGCCAGAAAGGGACCCTTTTGCTGCAGAATCCGCTTGCTCATTTCCACCTATCCCAACATGGCCCGGGATCCAGCAGAAAAGCACGGTTTTCCGCTGGCCAGGCAAGCGGGAAAGCAAAGCTTGGACACGTTGTGTCAAGGGGTTCCGAGGATTGTAAGTCGCCAAGGACTCCAGGGCACTCATGGAATCGCTAAAGATAATGAAATGCGTGCCCTGAAGGCCAAGGATCCATTTCACCACCAAACCGAGAGCCAAAAGCTCTGCAGAAAACACGGAATAGCCTGATGGAAGGCGATGGGCAACCGTCACTCCCTTACAAACACAAGCACAAGCCACGCCAGCGTCTGACTTCGACCCATCAGTAAACAGCCGCTGATAACCGGCGTACTGAGAACACAGCCGCCGGAACTCCTGTAAGTACCTTGCTGGGAAGTAATCAGGACATCGACTTTGTGATACTCTGGGGATCAAAGAAATTAAATGAAGCGTCGATCAGGGCCAAAACAGTGAGTCGATCAAATGATATGGCAAGTACAATTACAAAAAGTTTCACAATTTTTCATCTTAATGTGAAACTTTATCAAAGAAGCTAGTTGTAGAGCAATGTGTCACACCGTGTTGTACTTTGGAACAATGTGTGGTGTGAAAAATAATTGCTCTGCAACTAGCTTCTTTTATACAAAACCCCTATTTGGATGGAAAATTTCTAACTTTTTTTTATTATTTTGTTTGTGAGAGATAGCAATTCCGGGCTCGCCTTCAACTGGAATCACCCGCCCTAGCTATGTTTTACAAGTTTATAGTTTCGAAACTGCTCATTACTTGAACCAAGACTGGTTACGAATTATATTTAAAATGTAAATGCGTTTCTGATATACCTATTCTAGTTTTGTGAAAATCCAGAAACGTCTAATATAAAAAAAATTGTTTGCTGTCTTAACATTTTTTTCTGCTTCGAAAACGTTATTATGACTAAATAAACTTTATATGAATTTGTGTCTTTCTAAGAAAACCCACAATCATACATGGAACAATATGATGAGTGGTGGATGGAATCAAAATAGTAGCCTTTTAGGTTGTAATCAAATGGAGAAGTTATTTGAACGGTTCAGATATCATGTGACAAAATGCATCGTTTGGTGTGTAGCAACCATATGAGGTGTTAGACGTCCATAAGATGCAACTAGGCCTTGATGCGCTGGGAAATATTTCTTATCATTGAACATGAAGGAATGAAAAATAGAAAAGTCTGGAGTCGAAGGAATGCAAAAATAGAAAAGTTCTGTAGTGGAAGGGAGAAGGGAAGTAAAAATCTGGGCAAAGAGAGGTTGGACATTAGGAAATAGGGTGACGTAACGAAGATTGGAAACAGAAAACAAGGCTGCAGAAGAGGAACAGATTTTTATGAAGGGGGCGTGTATTTAAAAAAAAAAATATTGGAAGTTTAATAACGGTAAGGCAGGGAAACAGACTGAGCAGCTAAGTGTTGGAGCTCATTGCGTCCAAGCAATATAACCTAAAATTCGATTAGACCTAGCACTTTGCATTACCCACTACAACTTCGAGGCTGTCATATTTTGTGTGAAGCCTTCAAACTGTCTGACGTTGGTCGGTTTTTCTTCGAAAGATTAACCAATAATTAATAAAAAAAATTAAAAAAACAATGTAAACCCTTGGCAATTTTTTACATATGTTACCATGGAGTTGCTGTACTTAATCCAGCTTTCGCTTATGCCCACAGATTGCATTCTGAAATTTGTCGCCGTATGTCAACAAAGAATAAGTTGGACACATTATGCTTCCCAAATATGGGGTCGCGCTCTTGTCAGTTATTCCCTGAAAAAAAAAAAAAAACCTTAGGGAACGTTAGGGGTGTTAAATAGTATGTTTTCATAGTAAGTTCAAATTTGACTCCATGACATGATGGCGTCTGACACTCAATTTACAAATACTGGCTTTAAGAGCTGAATTGAATTTTTTTTCGAGGATTCTTAGACAATCATTAGGAATTTTTTCAGGTAAACAAGGATAAAACGGAGTATGATTATGCCAAATGTAGTCTTGCAAACCATCTCCATACACGTGCCTGTCTTAGATAAGTCAATAAAAACTGTGATATCAATTCGCATGAAGAGTCTGTACTGACAATCAAAATTGCACGAATAGAACAGACTTTTCATGCAAATTAATATCGTAGTTTTGATTGAATAACCTATGACAGTATTTATTTGTTCATTGGCTGGAATGGTGCGCGGTAAAAAAAACCTGAAAAAAAACTCCAATAAAAAACTCTAACCAAAAAAATTCCAGGTAAAAATCCCCAAATCTAAAAAAAAATATTAATCTCACCAGGCTTTCATACACATTCATAAAAAAATATTTTGCATTAAACCAGTTGATTAATTTTCTTTTCATTTCACAATGAATCGATTGAAGTCCAGAAAAGACAAGTTTAAGCTGACCTACAGTGGGTTACGATAGATGAATATATATCAATCACCATTATGTTCGATGGTATTGTGTTAAATTCTTCAGTTTTAAGTGCCCAGGGATTACGTTCACTAATTTGTTTTTTTTTTTATTTATTTGTCGCATGATGTCAGCAAGCCGTTTTGCGCTAGACTCTTTGCATTCTTAATCACGGAATAAATTAGCGCACGAATGTGTCACGTACGATTGCTGCATCACCTCCGATTGCACCTTCAGATTTAGGCTAGATGGTTTTACTGAATTTTTTGATCTTGTTTGTGTAGCAGGCTCCTTCAGACATTGGGAACAGCAGAAAAAATTCTATATAGGAGTGTACCACTTCGACCCCCCCCCCCCCCCACTGCAACGGAATGTTAACAGAGCTATGGTTCAGAACATAAGCCTGGAATTATCGATGCATATATTTTGTAGGGGGAAAACCAACCTACAATCTGAAAACAATTCACTGGCTTTAAGCTATACAAGCAACTCATTGTGTCAAAATCCAAATCCCCAAAATTGGGTGCCCACGAAAACGAAGAACAAATCAGCTTCACATGCGAATGCAAGCATGAAAGGTTTCGTAATCTGTGTTGTTTGTTGTTTTGCTTTTAAGAAACACGACCTAAACTGGGTTATCTGCCACACTTTGATGAGAAGGACAATTTACCTGAAGAAATCCAAGCGGAAAACCTGTGACAATCAACAATCATTAGCGTTCTAGGCTTTAGGCGATTTGGGGGATTTATTCACCGGAGATTTTTCTTCCGGGTATAATTTTTTCCTACATTCGGCTGGAATGGACACATTATAAATGAAAGTGACTGTGCTGGCACGTTTTGGAATATGGCTTGCAAGACAGCAATTGGCATAATTGCACTCCGTTTTATCCTCGTTTGCCTGGAAATATTCTTAACGATTGTCTTTTCATTCTCGAATAAAACAATTCAATTAGGCTCTTGAAGTCAGTATTTGTAAATTAAGTGGCAGAGTTCATCATGTTATACATTCAATTTTGATGTCTATCGTAAAAACTAACTATTCATATGATCTTTTAGACTCTAATTTTCAGCTTTTATGTCCGTTTGATTTCGTCCTTACTATGGTAAAATCCACCCACATTAGTCAGTGGAGAAAGTGTTAACGACGCGACCAAAGCCTGCTTACAACAGATCTGACTGTATTCATCCGCGAGCTCCAACTCAAACAATAATGCAGAAATAGCAATACAATTCATTCGTGCGAATATTTTTAGTGCTAATAATTTAACATTTTTAGGCAGTGTTACACTATAGCATGTCTTTATTGTTAATATACTTATTGTTTAAAATGCTTAATAGTGTGTTGCCTTTTAAAAGACCGTGTTGAGGAGGTTAGAAGCAGGTGGCGTATGGAGGTGGAGGTGGAGGTGGTGGTGGTGGTGGCGTGTCGCCGCAGTCGCCGTGAGGAGGTTGTGTTGGCCCGTTTGCGAATTGGTCACACCCGACTTACTCACTGTTTCCTTTTGCGGGGGGTTGACCCTCCTGAATGTTCTTGGTGTCGACGGCCACTTACGGTCCGGCACTTACTTGTTGATTGTCGCCATCTTGATGGTGTTCGTCGTCGGTTCCATCTTCCGCATGACATTGCGCGTCAGTTGGGCGATAGGTCTGTCCTCCTGTCCGGTGTTTTTCAATTTTTGTAGGAGGTACAGATGTATGACAAGATTTAGATTAGGGGTTTGAATAACATCTCTGTAATGTGTGGTGCAGTGGCAACCCGGACCACTGCACTGTGACTGAGGTTGGCGCTAATGACCAAGTTGTCGACGCGCCATTAAGCCTCAATTCCCCCCCCCCCCCGTATGGAGGTGGGGGGGGGGGAGGAAGCAAACTGTAACAAATGTCTTATTTCATTCCTTACATAGCGCTTTCGTTACGTATTTCAAGCCAAAGTTTTCAAATTTTCCGAAACTCATCACAAGGCTGTTCAAACACTGATTCCGTGTGGCCAGCATTAACACGCGTTTCCACCAATAAGGGAGGAAGTACGTCACGCTTTTTTTGGCCAATTTTGACCCCCCCCCCCCTCCCTCCCCTATGTCACATTTTGTCACACCTACCCATACCCCCTGAAAAAGTATGTCACACTGACCTCGCCCCCCCCTCCGAAATTTTTTTTCTGGGAATGCAAATTTGTGGACCTGCACAAAACTTTAAAAAACAGCTTATTTTATTTGCCATGAGCCAGTTAAAAATGAAAAGCAACAAATAAAGGAAAAGGAAATGGAAATTGTCGAATTAACGTTCTCTTCAACTGCTAAGGTTCTTTCCAGATGGAGAGGGACAATTTTGCTAGGATATACCTAGGATCGTCACATGCCAAATCGACAAGAGCACGAGCACATTTCCGAGGCACTTCTATTCTATTCTAGAAGGCATGGGGGGGGGAGAGATCAAGGCCATAATTGAGAGTAAAAAGCAACATTGCTGAGGACGTTCCTAAGCGACGGAGTTATGTTCGGCAGTACGGACAGTCGGTAGACCATAGTTTTCAGACGTAAATCGTAGCATCTATTTTGCGATTAGTGTTATATATCTTTCCTTTACACATTTTTATTAGCTCTAAAACCAATTGTAAGTAACCTACATTTGGTTGTAAGTACAAAATTTAAGTTTTCACACTGCCGTCACAAAAAGTTTTAAATTAAAATGTAAATACACCAACACGTTCGTGCAGCTGGAAAGCGGTTTAAGCAAAACAGAGGTAGCATCTCAGTTAGCAATGTTTTGGGCAGTAACTAATGTCTTCGGTAATAGTACAAATCAATCGAAGTTTTGGCGGCCATACCGTACAACTTAGTCGCATGTGCTTGTTTTCTATCAAGATCCAGTCGATACTGCAGTACAACCTTCACTCAACACCTCTGTGAAGCGTTGAGTCAAAGCTCCTCAGAATCAATGATATGACGTCAGACGGTGACGTTACTGATTCCATGCACACTTTTGGAATGTACTGAGGCTACCGAACTGATATTTCCTTCATTTTAGATCTTCTATGCATTAATGACATGTAGTATTGTGGATGGAAAAACTGGTTGAAGAGAAAATCTTTAATTCAAGCCTTTCCTGACCTAACAACATTCAGAATGAGCCATACCATGGCTATATATATATATATATATATATATATATATATATATATAATACGCTTAGGTTGGGCAAGCAAATTCCTCATTAAGCATTACAATGAAAGAGGGCGAGCGACCGACAATGTCAAAAAAACAGACGTGGCCTGTAACAATCAGTAACAATCTATATATTGCTAACTCTTTAGCAGATTTGAAGAGTTTCAAAGTTGGTTGAGTAACAATCACTACACGCACGACCGTTGTTGGGTTTATTGCTCTTGGTATCAGAACGGAGAAAGGGGGGGGGGAGATTGAGGCTTAATAACGCGTCGACAACTTGGTCATTAGCGCCAACCTCAGTCACAGTGCAGTGGTCAAAGGGAGGAGAAACAGGGATGGGGATATTCAGACCACACAATAGGTGAATCCGGGGCGAGGGGGGGGGGGGGCAGGCGATGCGCGATGGGGAAAGGCGTTACTGGGGGGATGGGGGAAATCTAACCAGACAGTGGCAGAATGTAAGGGTTTAGGCCGCAGGGGAGTCCGGAGGCAGGGGGCAGTCGGCGCCCTTTTTATTCCATACTGCCTACTACAGTATTTCGCTCAGGTATGCAGGAATTGGCTAGAACGGCGTATGTCACGCCGGGGGTACAGCTAGTACCTTATATTACACGAGGCACGTGGTTTGTTTGTTTTGTTGAAAGAAACGGCTTATGCATTCCTCCGCCTGATGCGAGCAAGTGCAGATAGTACTAGATAGCGCTAGTTGTTGCCACATTCTGCAGACTTCCATTCAGTAACAGTGCCACTTTAATTCCTAGAATACTGACAGGTTCAGCCAGAAACAGTTTTACAGTCCCTTACTTTCCTGACACCTGAGCATGTCAATGTACAGTTTGGCTATTAATATTTTTTTTCTTTTTATAAAATATAAAAGTGTGACGTCACATTTTTGAAAGGCCCCCCCTCTCCCCATGTCACGTTTGGTCACACTGAATTGAACCTCCCCCTTCGGAGCGTGACGTACTTTGTAAATGGTCCCAATGAAAATGTCCTTCTCGGGGGGCGGCCCCCCCCCAACCCTATAACAATAGCCTATCGTCTCGTTCAATGGCCAAGCCAGGTTAGCCAAGCTGTGACGCTGATGTTTACGCTGATGTTTACGACGAAAAGTAAACTGCAAATCCTGAGTAATTCGTCTCATTGTCGTCAGTGTGAAATTTGGTACAGAATTGTATTCGTTTACGGCACGTGTCACTTTTCAACAGTTGCAACGTCGTCATTTCGACAAAATTCATGAACTTTTTCCGAATTTCTGAAAACGTAAATTCGTCGCATTTTCACGTACGCGTGTCCGTGCATCGCAGCAAGGCTGTCGATTGAATAACGATTATGATCGTACCATGTTTTCGCACCTTCAATTGATGCACAGTTTACGGTTCGACAACATCGTGATATCAACAGCATTATTGCAGCCAAACGTACATGTCAGCTTTACGTAAAACTATTCATTGATATTTTTTCCTCCTTCACAGAATGGTGCGTTATGCATTGTTCGTGTTTCGTTTGCGTGGCGCAGTCAAACACTCAATACTTACTTTGAACTCGGTTCTGCAACGATAGACAGCAGCTTCGAACACGCCACCCAGCAATTGTGTTTCTTTTGAAAATCCACGAATAGATTTCTTTGATCATGTTGGCGTGGCGCTGTTGTTGGCATCGCCGCCATCTTGGAACTATTTCCGTTTGGAAGACAAGTGGCTGTCAAAGTTTGAGATCTGCTGGAAAATGCTAATCGACTAATTTTTGATGTTTCATGAAAATTATGCATGGCCAAATACTTTACCTGAATAGTTTCTGAGAGCGTTTCATCCCTAAAACGTTTTGGTTGATGTTGGGAAAACACGAACTACGTTAAGCCTACCGTCGTAATCCAATTTCAACACAGGCGTGAAGAGGCTTCTATCGCATCGCTAACTCTCTCTCCACTGACTAATGTGGGTGAATTTTACCATAGATGTGAATGTTTGGACATCCCAGAAAGTCGATTTCAGCTATCCCTTTTCTGCTATACTTATCTCTTTGACATGTGTAACTTGTAAATTTCGGTAGGGGGGGGGATTGAGGCTTAATGGCGCGTCGACAACTTGGTCATTAGCGCCAACCTCAGTCACAGTGCAGTGGTCCGGGTTGCCACTGCACCACACATTACAGAGATGTTATTCAAACCCCTAATCTAAATCTTGTCTAAATTTCGGTAGGGCATCATCTATAGTTTGTTCCACATTATGTTTTCAGAAAACTAACTGGATGACGACTCGTTTCCTTGCACTAAGAATGCAAAAACATGTGGATATCACACTTGTACACTCAACAAAGTTACTGTTAGAGTTTACGAATGGGATGTTTACGGATTTTTTGCACTCGGGCTTCATACAGTCAGTTTTCTGAAAACATAATGTGGAACAAAGTATACCACCTGCCTATGGAATACCTTAAGCAAAGGGTGCCTTTGGCCAAATACAGTTTATGAACATAACATTATATTTCATAAAATTATCGGAAAGTCAGCGCTTCGAGTTTAAAATATTCATTCATTCTTCACCAACTTGCTATCGGAGGTCTATTCCATGACTACTTGGTACAGTTTCAATCAATTCATAGATTTTAGCGATCCCTCCTTTTGACACGCTTTTGAAGCGTTGTAAAAGTGATTAAACTTTTATATACTGGAAAATTGATTGGTAGAAGCAAACTAACCACATTAAAAAGTCATATGGAAGGTATTCACGCTATTTCACACGTAACTGCGTAATATATTGAATAATTTCATTATAAATGACCTATCGCCATATGCCACCAGCTTCGTTGTTTGTTTTGATGAAGAATCAGGAAGAAGCGGTACGTACGTCTTTGCTTTTACGAAATAACGTTTAGTAACGAAATATTCTTTAGTGATTTATTATGAGATATCCCTCAAAACTAAAAACTAGTTCAGGTAAGTGTCAGCTGGATGCCTTATTCAGATAAATTAAGTTAGGTATAGCTTGGGCCCTTTTTACTTGTTTATATTGTTTATTGTTTATTGTGTGAATTGCATTTCACTTCTCAAGATATGGCAGGTTGTGTTGGCAGTGTTTGTAGCGTTGGTGAGTGGGGTGCTACAAGCGGGGTTGGTATACGTCGTGGCCCAAGACTTCGTAGCTAGACGGGCCAGTAACGGTGCTGCTGAGCAGCCATACATTACCAGCTACGACAAAGTGATTGATGTAAGAGATGGGGAGATGGAGCTCGTCTTCCTCTCCACCGCCTACGTTCCCCATGCAGTCGATGCATCCAAGAACAACAACAACAATCTTCTGGAGCCTATCTATCATGGCTCAGGGTTTGGATACTGCACAGGTGAGTCTGCATAGGAGGGGCCCTTAACCAGTTTCTAAGACAAAATGTCAAGACTTTTTATCAGTAGAAAAATCGGTACTTACTCTGCAACCTTTTTCTTTTTCATACTTACTTACTATCGTTCTGCTAACTTGCACACTTTATTGTCTTTAGCAAATCCGTCTACTCCAATTACGTCGTGATGAAAAAAAAACTGTAGAAGTTAGTGGGTGATTTTACCCATTTATTGTAAACCAGGTAGACAGTAAATGGATAATATCATCTACTCTCCTCTACAGGCTAAAAAAGCATACACTAACTTGCTTTGTAAATAAAATTGTTAGCGGGTTTACACCGGGAATGGTACACATGCGATGGGTTACTCGTAATATTGTAATTCATTCTGATAATGAATTACAATATTACTAGTGTTGGTATGGGAACGCTACGAAATTTTGTATTGGAGCTTTAGTTTACAGAACGTTTAATTTTTGTTTTAAAAATACGATTTATTGAAATCAAAATTTGTTAGTGCTGTAAATACACTTTTTAGCTTTTTTAGCTGTTAATTGCGTGCCTCATGACGAATTAAATAGCTATTACTTTTCTAAATTTGTATCCACTCGATGGTTTCCTCGGAGATTTCCCGGTTTACTCCATCAAGTATTTTGTTGGGTTTTTCTAAATTAAAGTTGTTAGTTCAGTAATAATTCTCCTCTTTCGACTGTTTTACCAACTAAGTTACAAAACACACATAACTAAAAAAAATATATCCAGCTTAGCCATTTTGGAAACGCATTATGCGCGTTATTCCGATGTGATCCATCAAACGAAGACTGCTTTATCTCCATCTCTTGCTTGTGAATGAACTCGTTGTATTGCCAAGGATTTTTCTTAATTTGCAACTTCTCAGCTAACTTTTACCCGTCGAAATCCTTTTCCCTTTCCAAATTTTCCTGCTCAAAATTTATCCTATATACTTCTCTCCTGAAATTTTGTTCTTCCCTCTCTCTAGTCTCTCTTACTAAGGTGTCGTCTCTTTCTAATTTTTTCCCAAACAAGGCCTCTTCTTTTTCTAATTTCTCTTTAGCCAATTGGACTTTTTTCTTTAGCCATTTTACAGTTTCCTAGCCTCCCATTCCATATTTTTTGCTTTTCATTCTCTCTCCACTTTTTTTGCTTTTCATTCTCTCTCCACTTTCTCCCTCTTTAAATTCTCAAACCCCAAAATAACCTCGTTTAAATTTTCCTTAAAATACTACGAATCCCTCACCCAGTCTGAATCACCTCACATTTTCTTCCTGGCGCCTTTTTTTCTAATTTCTTGCAGCAGACCGTTGTGAGCGAGAATACTTTCAGTCTTCTCTCTTGCCGACCTAGAAGTGTTGCTAAGGTAACGCAACTTCTTTCTGATCGATACTGATACTATATTGTGTCTTCCATTGCTCGAAACTAGCTGCTCGTCGTAAAACTGAAGCCTCGGACATGTTCCCAACTACTGTTTATGCACCGAAATCACTGAACTGCAGCTTGGCTTCTTACTTTCCGACGACCACACTAGCCACAACAAACCGTTCTTTACAACCTCTTCCCTGGCTTGTGACCGATTCGAAGGTTTGGCTGAATGTTGAACAACGAATTGAAGTTCGCACCACTGTCTGAACAAGGTCCGAACAAACCATTGTTACCAATGTAAGATGGCAGATCTCGTTGCTGCCAATTTCAGAGCTTCTCAGCGTGCCACTGCAGTCTTTAAACCCAGCTGAGCAGAGCGACGCAGAAATTGATGAAATGCTGCTTTTACTGCATACTTGAAGCACTTTACAACTTGCATGATATTTACAGCAATTATTACCCACCCAACTGTTCAAGCCCCACCTATAACTAACGTTCGTTCAACCGGCTTTCACAAGGTAGTCTGCATTTTTTGTATCCCAGTCATTATATAAGGCCATTCCCGCCAAACACTAATCAACAGTTTCTAAGAGTTTGGAGCGCACGTTCTTCTTACTCGTAAATGTCCACACTTCTCGTTCTTCTTCTTGCAACACAATTGTAGTAATCTGCTCCTGTCCAATGCTGAACATTATATTCATTGAACATGATAATCACTTAATGAGGGGCAATTAGACCTCGTTCCTTACAGAGCGTAGATGAAGAGACTGCCAATTAATCTTGAGCAGACATACTGACAAAATAAACAATGTGTTTGTATTACACTTTTTGTTGTTGTTCTTATAGTGATATGTATTCTATTACTCTACTGTTTAACGATCTGTTTTGGGTTTTGAGGTGGGCCCTGTGGTGTCCCGTGCTCATGTCGATTGTGGCATGTCAAAGATCTTCTTGGTCATCTACTTGAATATCTCCAGAAAAATTATCTGTCTCGTCGTCTACTGTAGGGTTAAAAATGCCAGAAGAGATTATTGCTGTCATTAAAAAACTCAACTCAGTTAGAGTTATGAGCCGGAAACTGCATACATTTGGGATAGGCAAAACTATGTAAAACTTTGCGAAAATATAGCGAAACTATTTACACCATTGTAAGTACTCATTTCAACTCCTGACACCAGGCAATAAAAAATGGCAGAACTGAAAAGACACTTCTATTTAAATTTCTAGATATAAAATATTCTGGTTTATCATCTGACTATAGTTTGTGTTTATTCATGCATATGTAGCCGGTACTTCACAAATAATCAGGTACGAGCAACCGCTGTTACGGGGGAGATTGATATTTAACAGTGTCCTGTTATGCTTCTCATACTGTGTATATGCAAGGCACACTGCTTATCGCAACCATAAGACCAACAGAATTGCACAGGCATCCCTGTTTTAATGTGCGTTGGTCTTCTCTATTGCCAGACACTAAAGATTAGTCATTTGCTTGAAATGGTGACTACGGTTCTGCCCTGAGGTAAGCCATTAAGCCCCATCCCCCCCCCCCCCCCTGAGGTAAGGTCGGTTGACGCCACTTGTGTTCTTGGTAATTAAAAAAAATTCATATAAATTGCTTTTTTGTATATCATCTAATTTTAATGTCACTTCGAAAATAGATTTCAATTATTTTCGAAAAATTTAGAAATAATAAACTGTAAATGGCAAGTGCATAAGACCTAAATGCATTTTATTATAATCGTGAACATACTGGTATTTATTGAGTACACTGTGTAAGTTGAAGATTCAGTGTTTAGGATAACGCAAGCATTCTTGCACAATGTTACGGCCTTGATTACGATATTTTGATAACTTAAATATCACAAAAGCACAGAATATATGAAAATCATGCCTAACATGACTTTAGTTTCCTGTTTTTGAATTAATGGGGAAAAGGTTCATAATTCTAACTATAGGTTCTATAATACAATTCTGCCAATTTGCCTTTTCTTTTTTGTGTGATGGCATTTTAGGAAAAAAACTATCCATCTGCCCTGGTCATTAGTTTCAAAATGATTCCTGATAAGAACAATTTGCGACGAATTCGTCAAGCACGCCAAAGCTTCACCTGGTTTCCTGGTCACCAACGGCCGTCATCTTCGGTGATCATCGTTAGAAAAAAATTGGCCACTGAAAGTTCTGAAGTAGAATTACCAGGATTTACTTACATAAGGAATACGAAGTTGTCTCTCTGGATTAGAGGATTTTGGACGATTGTCGTTCTCCTGGCCACAGCGGTCTGCATTTACCAAGTGGGAGAAAGAATCAAGATTTACAGTGATGATACATCAATTGTTACCACTGTTTTTAATCGCAACAGAAGTGTCACATTTCCAACTATTGTTATTTGTCCCTATGATAGCGAACGGAAATATCCAGCTCTGAATGAATGCATTTTAAGAGAACTGTACGGAAATGTTTCTGTAAATGACGTTTTTGCCTGGTTTAACATTGGAAAAATCAATGTCCTCGAGCTATGGAATTTGTCAAAAATGAAGCTACTGAATATAATGGTCAAAACGTCAGACGTAAGTATACTAATTTCGGAATCGATTTGTAATAAACGAAATATCACGATGGAGTTATTATTTGTTTACAGCCAAGGATGACACATGAACGGCAATAATGACAAAAAAATTCGGGTATCATCAAGATCGCTACTATGTTGCCAACGTGATTGAGTGCAAATTTACGACAAGTTAAAAAAAAAACTGCGTTTAATTCACGGAATCATGATGACTCGTGTAAATTTTTTCGTCATTATTTCTGCTCACTTGTAATATTTAGTTGTTCGCATATGGCTACACTCTGGTCTAAGCAAAATATATACATAAATATAATCATACAATAATAGAAGGTGATACAATTTTAAAGCCATAGTTTGCTTCAGGTTTAGGTGACATGCCTACAATAGTGCGAATTTCACTACAAAGATGAACCACGGATGGGACGTGTCAGTTTTACAGCAGTAAGCAAAAGTAATAAAAACCTGAAACGTTTGTTTTTTTCCGTCCTTCTTAAACTTAACCACACAAGGAGTAAATTCCTAAAACTTATTTCTAGGTGAAATAAAAGATTCCAGCTGTATGTCTGACCAGCTAAATAAAAATATAATAAAAACAAAAAAAATACCAGATGAACTCGGGGGGAGGAAAGGACAAAGTGGAACGTGCAGAAAATCAACTCGAACAGGTCCGCATTGTAGCAATGACATTCTTCCAGTTTTTTAGTAGCAGCACCTATGAGGTTGTTACTCAGTAGAAAGTTAGGTTGCGCATTTTACCCGAAATCGGATACTGGGAACCAAGATAGCGAGTAGGATGAGGTACCAGACCTAGTATACTATCCAAATTCGATCGATCCTTACTAAATGGCATGACTAGAAGGGAGGTCTAGGCTTTGCATATAACTATAGCAGTGAAAAGATGCCTCTTTAATGAGGTTACTAGCCAGTCAGTATCACTATAAGTAGTGACCAATCATTTTAGGGGAATCAGGTAATTCAGAAATTGTTTCCGTACGTGCACTTGTGAGGGAAGTGGAGCAGAACGATTGATAAGAGCCCTCTCCCCTGTCAGGTGTGCGCAGGGTGAGGGGGGTTACACCTATGGTGATGGCCCGAGTAGCAAAATAGGCAAAGGTAAATCCGACAAATTACATCCTATACTGTAATATGCAGGCATTCTATGAGTTTTGTCAGAGACTAACATACTTCTGTCTTTGATTGATAACTTTGATGACATCTAAAACATGCAGATGTGAGAAAGCAATTAATAATCGGAACTATTTATTCCTTTGCAGTGCTACTTGCCTAATGCATCAGTAGAATGATTTGCGTAAATGGAAGCTTAATGCTTTGATGTAATTTTTTTGTTCGACTTGCAGTTCAGTGGTGACAGTTAGTTCCATGTTTTGCAGCAAACTTTGCAAATCGCAGTGGGATTACTGAACAACTTCCAAAAAAGTATCCTTTTATTTTTACCTGCCATGACTTACGTGTATATTTTTAGCACATTTTTTATTACGAATCGCATTCATATTACCTTTTAAGCGTTCCACACCTTTGCTCTACGTTATTCGTTACTAGAACTTCAATACATTACTCACTCAGTCTTTATTACGTCAAAAGTTTGCATTGTAGCGATATAGTCTGGTTGTTAATAAATATGTTAAGAGACCAACAGATATGACTTCCATACTGAAGCTTGATTACTTTGCGAATTACGTATCCTCGCAGATGGAATTAGTAAAAATTACAGTGGTAAATAAAGAATATCTTGTGTCGGTGGTTGAGCAAAACCTGAAAAGTTACTGGACCCCAGCCCAAAGTAAATTTACTGAAATATAAATTCAAATTTTAATCCACTAAAAGTGTAATTTAAGAATAAATTAATCAAGTTTTCTCATAAGCAATATCCCCGATCACGTGAACAGTATTTCAATTATTTTAGAAACACGAAATGCTTTACTCCTTTTAGCCAATATTCATGAGTTTCGGTGCTATTTTTTGTACTGTTCTTGTAGTTTAGGAAACGGTGGGGAATTGTAGTTTTGGTTCAACTACCATTGACATGCACATTACGTTTTTATGCATATTATGAGGTGTAAAATTAATGCGCCATTCATTCATATTAGGGTACTTTGCGTGTTTGGACTTGATTCTTTACCTTACCTGACTTGATTCTGTTTTACTGAATTACAGAAGTTCGAAGAAACAGCAAGTGATTTGACACAACTGAATTCAGTGTCCATTTTGGAAGTGCCTTCGCCTATGGGCACATGTCATCATATCACACTAAGTAAGAAACTAATTAGGCTAGTATTGCATAAGTCTATTACTTAAAGGTAAATTTCGGCTATTTTTACATGTTTTTCCTTAATTTTTGAATAAATGTCACATTCCTAAGTACAAACAGTTTTATTTGTATTATTTTTAAATGTATATTTTAAGGAAATTATATATTTCATTAATTATTATTTACTGCATCCCTGAAGTCACAGAGAAACTACTATGGATTATATATGTAAAAAACGCATTACTTATTAAAAGTATGTTTACATATAAATAAACAAATAATTGCAATAACCCAGTCTAACTTTAAGCATAGGACAAGAACATAAACACGCGGTGATGAATGCTTCCAGAACAAACTCATTACGAGAAAACAGTCTAACGAGAGAAGATTGATGAATAAGCATTATTAAAAACGTCTAAAAGGGTCAAATAATAATGATGATATCAAGCAGTTGAAGACGATTTTTTTTACAAGTGAAGCTTGCCTCTCACATGTTTAGCTACACTTTATTTAGGGTCACCGTAATGTGTCTGCGTTTAATGCAAATTCCAGGTGTGACCGTACTATAAAACTTGGAAACTTCACTACAAGTATTGCAGTAGTTGATCTTCCGCTGTTATGGCTTGGATCGTCTAAACAGAAGTTTACGCCGGCTAACAATAATCAAACGTTCAGGACGAACACCAAACACCAACTGACTTACTGTGTTAAGGCTGGTAGTATTTACACCAGGCAGTAGCATTGGAATTAAATACTTGATAAGATTCGGATCGGGGATGTCTGGGCATCTTGACCTTGGGTTGACCAATGATGTAACGTTCCCGCATATCTTCCAAATCTCTTAAGGAAGGAGTGAGTGACCTTCTTACACTGGCCAAGGTCCAAGTAAGGCGACTCAACAGTTTCAGGCGTCTGAAGAAAGTACTGACTCAGTATGTTGGTACAGTATTATTCCATACATCCACAATTAATATGTTTATCATCTAAGGGAATGGTTATTTCCTACCCGAGTTAAATATCCGCATCGTCTTACGAAACACTGAGGGGAAGTAAGTATTCCACTGAGAATTGATTGTAACTGAGTATTACCTGTTACATCTCACCTCCCTATGTTTTTTGCTAAAGAGAGTGAGATCAACCTACTGTAACGCCTTCTTCCACCAAATATCACGGTAGGATTCAAGCACACACCAGACTTCACAAATTTATTCCAA
>JAHWFP010012615.1:28317-56535 GCA_023313725.1 Lithobius niger
TGGGTCATTAGCGCCAACCTCAGTCACAGTGCAGTGGTCCGGGTTGCCACTGCACCACACATTACAGAGATATTATTCAACCCCCTAACCTAAATCTTGTCATACATCTGTACCTCCTGCAAAAATTGAAAAACACCGGACAGGAAGACAGACTTATCGCCCAATTGACGCACAATGTCATGCGGAAGATGGAAACGACGACGAAAACCATCAAGATGGCAACAATCAACAAGGAAGTGCCGGACCGTAAGTGGCCGCCGACACCAATAACATTCAGGAGGGTCAACCCCCCGCAAAAGGAAAAGGTGAGTAAGTCGAGTGTGACCAATGCGCAAACGGGCCAACACCACCTCCTCACGGCGACTGCGGCGACACGCCGAGTGCCATTCCTCAACAGTGCCTTTAATAGATCGTAATTTATTGCCGTCCTGTCCATCCCACGAGGCTTGCCAAAAAGTGTGTAACCTTAGACGCAGAGTTGGAAAAGCGTCCGAGGGAACAAGGCTGAGACCCCTTCCGAGAGGGCCAGAAAGGGCCCCTTTTGCTGCAGAATCCGGGAATATCCCGGGGAAACTAGCCAGCACTTAGGGGGGGGACCTTTGCCATTGATATAGCCCTCTGCATTGTGTTAATAGCTAACACGGATGTTGACGTGTCCCAGCTCTATTTTCAAGAAAGCGTCAGACAAGTAAATTATTGAGCACTTGTCACACCCAGCCTACTCACCAAACAATTCTTCAGCTTTTGGTTCAGCAAGGTACTCTACCTCCAAATCTGGGTTGACCAAAATGCTACCTCCTGTTTCACTGTTTCCTTTTGCGGGGGGTTGACCCTCCTGAATGTTATCGGTGTCGGCGGCCACTTACGGTCCGGCACTTCCTTGTTGATTGTTGCCATCTTGATGGTTTTCGTCGTCGTTTCCATCTTCCGCATGACATTGTGCGTCAATTGGGCGATATGTCTGTCCTCCTGTCCGGTGTTTTTCAATTTTTGCAGGAGGTACAGATGTATGACAAGATTTAGGTTAGGGGTTTGAATAATATCTCTGTAATGTGTGGTGCAGTGGCACCCCGGACCACTGCACTGTGACTGAGGTTGGCGCTAATGACCAAGCTGTCGACGCGCCATTAAGCCTCATTCCCCCCCCCCAAAAAATGCTATAGTTAATGACTATTCTTACATTCTCGTTAAGCTTGAAAACAAGCACTATGGGTGTGGCTCAGACGCTGCAGTCACCGGGTTTTGGGGTACCCTCCCACACCACGGTATTAATTGCTGCTTCGACTTTCCCGTAACTGCTAAGGGTACCGGCCTAGGTTTTCAGTTTCCGTTTAAACTTTCGAAGTTTTTAAGTTTCGTCTTTAAAATCAATCAAAAGTTCAATCAGAAAAAAAATCTCGTAAGTTCTCATTAATTGACTTCACTTTTAAGGGTTGATTCAAAAAGGGGTTGAAAGTTTTTACCCAGCCTCTTCCAAACAAGGCGGACTGATTTCCAAGAACAACTACTCTACTCAAGGTCTCATTTTGTTCATTTAAGTTAACATTTAACTCAATTATTCCTAGTGATTTCAGAATTTCACTCACCAACGATTTTAATGTCATGAATGTAAGGTGTTATTTAACATTTCAAAAATAGTTCTTATATATTTCAATAGGAACGAGCATACTACTATTCCCAGAATCAACCTTCAATGGTATTATTTGATCATTCAAGGCGTAGTAGACAATCCATTTCCCACTCTTAACACTTGAATATGACATAGTGTAAATGTAGGAAACTAGATTATCATTTGACTCAACACAGACAGTGTTGTTCAAGTCAGACTTCCCAGATTGCTCTACAACGTGATGTGCCTTTTTTTTCCACACTTATTAGTTTTTTATGCTGCTCTGTAGATGGTACCTTTTTTGTTGGTTTAGATATTTAAACCCATCATTGAACCCTTAAAACGTTTTGCTAGATCCTTCGTGAATATTGGAGAAGGATAAATATGATGAGAAACTCATGAATAAAAAATGGAAATACGAGAGGAGAGTGGTAATAACATGAATGATGCACACGAACAAGGTGAAACGCGCGGCCCTGTTAAAGAAAAAGTCTGTAACTCGAGTTACACCTTTTTTCCATAACAACTTTCAAAATAATCCTGACATACCATATACCTACCTGACAAAATTTCATTAATTTCTGAGCAGCCAATCAGAAGATAGCCCCCTGTCATATGTTGCTAACTTGGTGTTTTAATACTACTTGTTAAGCAAAAACTATGTAACTTAGTTAAAAAATATGCAACTCAATTTGTATACTGAGTTTGTTAAGGAAAAAGCCTGTAACTCGAGTTGAAGCTTTCTTCCCAAACTAATCACTAACAGAGCAATCCTGAGTTACAACGGTTTTGCAAAAAAAAATTATACCTGAATAAAGTTACACTTCAAGTAATCAAAATACTAGTGAGACGTAAAATTATCACCATTTATTAAATATTATTAAAGAAAAGTGAACAAACCTAATATTTTATCATGAACAATAATTATTCTAACAAATACAAGTGTTGTTAGGTTAAAATTACAGCACTGTCGTTAATTTGTGCTTGCAAAACAGATAAATTATGGGGGAAAAAATCACATAAGACACACGACTTGGCAATGAAACGGGACGATAATAGCCTATTTCAGTCATCAATTTCTGTTTCCAAGTCTTTAGCCAAATTTTTGACTCTTAGTTGCTTAAAAAAGCTACGTATTTTTTCAGGAATGGAGCCGCACAACTTGAGTAGGTCTTTCTTCTTAATTTCTGGGATGCCTCGTGGTTCGTCATATAGTTTTTGATATCGGCCAATTTCTTCATTTGACTGATCATCTGCAACCCATGAGTTGATGTTATCTCTGACTTTTTTCTTCAGAAATGGCACTTCCTTGTATGTTTTATCTGTGTGACTTACCTTTACAAACACACTTGATTTGCCACGTCTAAATTGTGCAACAGCAATGTCGTGCATTAAAATAGCTGGTCGTGCAGTCGAATCTTTTGAAATGTTCAAAATATCACTGCAGTTTAGGGATGTGGCTTTTAGTCGTTTTTGACTTTCCTCTATCACTTCCACGTAATCACGGTAATCAAAATTTTTTTCACGGCGTCTCATTGCTAATTCTATTGCTGCATGGACCTTGTCTGCAGCCTGAAAGGTATGACCTGCTTCCAGGTACTTATATGTTATGGTTTCTGCAGATAGTCCATTTCTGACATCATTCATTACTCTTACCAGTGCACTGTACAAGAACCAACTCTTATTTTGGGAGCCACAATTGTCTGCGTATATAATCACATTCTGCGCATCCCGTGCATACTTGTTCAAAAATTTAAGAACTGCCGATACAACATCTGGGGCTTTTCTTCCAACTTCAGCCTCATGCCATAGTATGCACCAAGACCTACCTTTTTTTCCCATCTCTGCAAAGGCCTGATTTACCAATACTAGTTTCCTCATAAAATAGTAGTCTTTTGTTGGTAACTTGGGCATTGGAATTGCTTTTTGCATGTCAGTAGTGACAACCAGCATTGACTGATCATTCTTTGATAATTCCTCATCAGATGCCATGGCTTCACGAGCTTTTTTGGCTCGTTCTCGGTGGGTGACATAGCCTTTGCATGGGTCACATGGACATTCATCACATTTGTGTGCAGTAGTTTTTTCATGTGCAACATTATGCTCTGTGCATTTTGTGCATAGATCTGAAGAGGGGGGGGGATTACGGCTTAATGGCGCGTCGACAACTTGGTCATTAGCGCCAACCTCAGTCACAGCGCAGTGGTCCGGGTTGCCACTGCACCACACATTACAGAGATGTTATCCAAACCCCTAATCTAAATCTTGTCATACATCTGTACCTCCTGCAAAAGTTGAAAAACACCGGACAGGAGGACAGACTTATCGCCCAACTGACGCGCAATGTCATGCGGAAGATGGAACCGACGACGAACACCATCAAGATGGCGACAATCAACAAGTAAGTGCCGGACCGTAAGTGGCCGTCGACACCAAGAACATTCAGGAGGGTCAACCCCCCGCAAAAGGAAACAGTGAGTAAGTCGGGTGTGACCAATTCGCAAACGGGCCAACACAACCTCCTCTCGGCGACTGCGGCGACACGCCGAGTGCCACTCCTCGACAGTGCCTTTAATGGCCCGTAACTTATTACCGTCCTGTCCATCCCACGAGGCTTGCCAAAAAGCATGTAACCTCAGACGCAGAGTTGGAAAAGCGTCCGAGGGAACAAATTTCTAGATCTGAAGATGGCTGTGCCATGCTGATATTAAGCGTTTGCCAGACATTATGGAAAAACGTCCACGAAACAGAGATTTCACCATTTTTTTGTTGGTCAGTGTTGAAGCTGTTGAATATGGAGGTTACAGATAATTCTGAAAGGAGATAGCGCCTATTAGGTGCATGGTCGCGCCTGTAATGTGTCACAGTTGGTCGGTACTTTTCCACATGAGCAATGATTTTTTCTTTGGTGTCATCTGGGAGTTTATTTTGGGGAGTGGCTTTCCCTCTTTTGTCTAAAGGAACTACACTATTTGGCGGAAGTCCTTCTTTGTGTATGGAATCAAACACGGTCTCAACTACTTTTCCATTCTTGAATCCTAATGTGTGCAAAAACATTGTTTGGCACACTGGCAATGTAATCAACGTGTAAACGAATGTTCTAGTACGTCTAGAGGGCGCGTTGATTGAGTTCTTTTTGTTTATGGCAGACACATTGTGTGAAATCCATTCTCTCCTCCTGTTGTACGACATGGAATCGGCCCAAAATGTTCTCCAAATTTCTAATCGCTGGTTTTCTTGTAATTTTTCCTTACATTTTTTCCTGCAACTATCATTGCATGGTGGTAGCATTGGGTGTTTATCCTTTTGGATTTGCGTTCGTTCTTCTGGACCTGGTGCTTTTTTACCTACAACTCTTTTCTTTCTCTTGCGAGGTGGAGAATCGTCACGTCCTGAATTTTCGGCAGACTCTTCATTTCATACAACACTATTCACATCAATTACAGTGGTCGATGTCGCCTCATCAATGTTTTCAGCAGTAGAAATCAAATCATTGGCTCCTTCGCCAAATTCTTGCGCTTCCAAATGCAAAATACCAGATTAATCAAGATGTTCTGCTTGTTTGCTCGTGGAGGCACTGTGTGTTTTGTCATATTTATCAGTTTCATCATCTTCATCCAGCAAACTAGCTGTTTCCATTGCTTGGAAGGCATTAAAAACCTCTGGTGTGTATTCATTTTCACCACTTACGAGGTGCCGGTAAATTTTTTTTTTGTTATAAAAAGAAAATTGCATTTTATTTTTTTATTGGACTTGGGTTCATTGCAATCAAGACCATAAACATGCAATTTTATGTGCGAAAGTTATTTTAATGTAATTTGTTATAGGACTTTTAAAAAATGGCTAGTGAATGAACAAGACGAAAGGTGGGGGATGCAAAAATACATAAAATTAAGCCAACTTTATACTAGGGGGGAAAGGAGGCAGTCTGGTAAAAGGAGGAAGCTTTGGATTGTGCAAAGAGTGACAGTTTTCAATTTTGTTTAAATTTTAACTGTTAGGAGTCAGTGATTACCCCCGCCTTCCAATTTTGTGGAAAATATTTCATTTATTTACTTACTAATTTGCATAAACTTCCTAAAAAAGTGTTCCCAAACAAATTTTTCCATTTTTAGCCTATAACAGAAATCAACCAAAAAAAAAGCCTAAAATAATTAACTAATATCCAGATTTTTTCTTTGTCATTGTTGATGGGTAAAAAAGCCTCAGAAAAAACCTGCAAAAAAAAAGCTCCGGTAAAAAAAACGAACGAAAAATAGCTACAAATCGGCCCTTCCTTGCTTGCACTGCCATATAACACCAGAAATAGCAATTTATCACAAAATTTGATTAAGGTAGAAACGCCCATGTAGTTTTCAATTTCGTCTTTTTTCTGCAGCTTTTTTCCATTGACTTTCGTTTGGAGGCTTTTAGGATTTTTTGGTACATGGGAAGGGAGTGTCTTACATTTGTGGCATTTTCAAGGGGGGTTTCCAGACTAGGTTGGGATGTGTGATTGGGGGGGGGGGGGGCAAAAATTATAACATTTGCCGGTAATCATTAAATTCAAATTAAATAAAATCTTTTTCCTGCTGGCCTGGACATTCATTAAATTTAAATAAAGGTAAATTTAAATGAAATAAAAAAATTATTAAAGGCTTTACACAAAGTAAGGAAAAATAAGCTTATTATTTTTTAGAAATAAATAACACTTACCATTTAATCCATTTGTGCTAGCTTGCAGCTGCTTGCGTGAAGCTTCAACCATCAATTTACCTCGAGAAAACATATTTTCTGGTAAAATAAATGCTTGTTGGTGGTCAGACTGAATTCTGATGACTGTCAAACTCTACTTGCAGCACACTCTGGGTGTGCCAGTTAGTCTGACGTCATCAACTAGATCTTTTCATATGTTGGAATGCAGGGGGAAACCAAAAAGGATTTAAAAATGTCTTGCATTCCTTTAAATAAAGAGGGTGCCTTTTGAATACAGAATGAATGTAGGCGTAAGTAGGTCAAAGTTAGAGGAAGAAAGTACTGGAAATTAAGGCAACAATTTTTCCATGTTTTGTGCTAGGTGAACTCTCTTGCTACGTTTTATTTTTTTTATTTTTTAGTATTTCATTTATATTTATTCGTAAATAACAAATTATTTATCTGTAAACTTTTAAAGTAATATTTTTTTTAAAATTAAACATAATAAATCTTTTGTTTTAAAACTTTATTCTGCTAATATTGCAAGCCTAGTTTTATGTAACTCGACATATCTTGTTTATGATAAACATCAAATGTAAACATACAGTATGCAACTACACGTACACCTTTTTTCCTAAACAATATTGCAAACTGATAGTTGTAACTCGACTTACATACTTTTTCCTAAATAATGTTAGAAATATTCCACAGTTCTGTTAAGCATAAGGTATAATTTACTCAGTATTTTGTCGGTATAACATCAAATTGATTTGTTTAAGTGGAAAACAAAAGAAATTGCAGTAACTCAAACTTTACAATGCTGTAGCGCAAAACGGCCATTTTCGAGTTACAGACTTTTTCCTTAACAGGGCCGCGCGGCCCTCAGGAGATGAAGATAAATGGTGTGTTATTAGCATTCTCGCCACTTCAGAACCGACAAAATTACTAATATCAGTACTGCCAGCATGATCAGAATCACACCTCAGAACCCTCTTCATCAGCAGGACCATTCTATCCACATTTAAAGGTGACTAAGAGATTGATTTCAACTCATCGGAGTATGCTTCAGTTGTTGCAGCCACTTTTGAATGGACAAACATTGCGTGAGTTGCCAAAGTAATTTTTGCACAGTTTTTCAAATACCACAGATAACGATTAACATGTTTGGATTTGGAGTTTGCTAACCTAAACGGACTTGCAGTACAAAACGTACGAGTCCAACATCTTAGCTTCATACGCATAGATTCTGAAAGACAGCAATATCATATATCGCAATACCAATTCAGCCGAAATCAAACCGTGTTACAAGTACATAAACTTCATCAATCCGATTTTGGAGGACATGAAGAAGGAGAAAAGTAATTTGGGTCTCCAGGAAATACTCGATGTAAAGGATGAAGCAGAACTGAATTGGGGATGAATGAATCAGGGTTAGAAGAAGAAGTTTGCGTCCATCCAAATGAGACGCTGAATAGACTGAGCCTCTTGTGTTCCTTTGCGGAGGAGATGCTTACAAAGAGGAAATTGTGAAATTCTATTGTAGTTGGAGAAGAGAATTATTATAAGTAACGATGAAGAGAGGAATATGCATCGAACCACAATCAAGTTGGGAATTTTGTTCGGTTGAATGGATTTATCACGAAGCAGTTTTGTTGCCCATCATTAAAATTATTTAAAAAAGTTTTTTACGTCTTCATGAAAGAACGTGTAGCAAACAATCGAACGTGAATGAGGAAGACAGTAAGATCAGTCAAATATAAACGTGGACGTATTTAAAGGTTTGTATTGATGTTTAGATTATCCGATCATCATTTACATCTGTTTTATTGTACGTTCCGTGCTATGTTTAACAATTGGGTTGTGGCTTGGGATGACGGTAACGCCATCGACTAGGTGATGATGCCAAGGGGAGAGGTTCTGTAGGTAGAGGGGTTCGTCCAATATGGGCAGTAAATGACATTACTTCTGGTCATGAAAGGGTGATAAATCACTTTTGCCCACTTTTTAAAATCATCCTTATCACGTAGAAAATATGTACAATTTAGCAGTATTTAACATTGGAGGGGGTGTCTCTGTAGTGGGGGTCGTGCGTGATGACAATGTAAGGGGGTGGCGTGATGGAATATCTGAGGAAGTAATGTTTTTTAATGACCCTCATAACGTAGAATTTAAATGAAATTTGACAGAATTGATACGGCCTGACTGTAGCCAGTCACGTTTTTAAAAATCACGGCCATGACGTAGAAAATACATGAAATTTAGTAGAATTTATGCACCTCACGACTGATGAAGAGTGTGATGTTCTGCGGATTAGGTAGGGTGATGGAGGCAGCAACACTTCTGGTGGGGTAAGAGGGGGTGAGATAGTGTGGGGGCATATTTTTAAGTCACACGCATTACCTAGAATATATGTTAATTCTCGTAGACTTTACATGGCGTATGTGGGTATCATGTTGTGGGAGGAGTCTTCCCATGGGGGACACGTTTTGTGGGGGGGGGGAGCTCTTGGGTGTATAGAATATGCATGAAATTTGGTAGAATTACAAGGTATGAGGGGGTGAGGTCATGCGGAGGGGTCATTTGGTATGGGCTGTGAAGTGAGGTCCTGGAGGCAGATCGCATAGAGAGCAAACAATTTACATAAATTTAAGTAGAATTTCTATGGTCTAAAGGTAAGGTTCAGGGGTCAACCAATAAGGTGACATTGTGCGTCAATTGGGCGATAAGTCTGTCCTCCTGTCCGGTGTTTTTCAATTTTTGAGGAGGTACAGATGTATGACAAGATTTAGGTTAGGGGTTTGAATAATATCTCTGTAATGTGTGGTGCAGTGGCAACCCGGACCAATGCACTGTGACTGAGGTTGGCGCTAATGACCAAGTTGTCGACGCGCCATTAAGCCTCAATCCCCCCCCCAATAAGGTGAGCGTACAATTTACGTAAACTTTGGTATAATTCACATGGTCTATGGTAGAGTTTGAGTTGCTCAATGGTGTGAGAGGGGGGAGGAGGTCTCCTGGGCATTGATGTGATGTACAGAGTACAAAGTACAGAGTCGTTTGTTTGGTAAAAATTACGGGGATGTTAGTAGAAAATACACAGACAATTGCTTTGTAGAAAATCCATGATTTGAGCTGCATTCATCTTATCTTTAAAGAACATTGGCGCATAAATTACACCAAATTTCGCATAAATTCTATGATGTGAGGATAACTTTTCTGAAAATAGTGTTCCCCTAATCATGCGACCACCTCGCTTGTGACTCCCAGTTTTAGAGCACCCCTACCATGTGACCAGAGATGCTGCCTCACATCACCCCACGGGGTGGCCTTCCTCCCCAGTTGGGATGTTAAGTTTACCAAATTTCCACATAAATTTTACACAAAGTTTGGTCTCTCCATGGCCAACCCTCCCCCTCAGTTGGGGTGTGTTAGGGGGGGGGGGAGATGAGGCTTAATGGCGCGTCGACAGCTTGGTCATTAGCGCCAACCTCAGTCAACTAGGGGGTGTGTTAGTTCAACTAAGTAAATTCTGCCAAATTATACATAAATTCTATGTGATTCCAACCTCGTGACTGTTGAAAACCACCCACCACAATGTCTCTGCCCTCTCTCTTGGGGTGTGTAGATTTAATAAATTTCTGGTCACGCAACATCCTCCAACCCCCATTACTTACTCTTCAAATTACTGCTCACAAGAAAATGTATAACCCAATCGTCACACAAAAAAACAACCTACATCGAGATAGAAATAACGTTCAATCAGAGTTTTGACTAGATGTTTCCAATACGATGTTTGAACATTTTATGAAACCTACAAAAAATCGATCATGATGGGAACGTCCAAACATCATTAAAACGTTTTGATACTTTACAAATTTCCGTTCGGAGGTTTTTATTACGCTCTACATTCAAGTTTGGAGCTTTCTATCCGATAAACGAATGTAGCTCATGATGGGAACATCCAAACATCTTTAAAAGGATTAGCTATGTTACGAATTTACGTTCGGAGGTTCTAATATGTTCCTTTCTCGTTTGGAGTTTCCTGTAGGTTCTTTAAAGACTACATGAATATGCAGTAAACTAAGTTTGAAGGTTCCTGCAAAGCTACATTGTGAAACTTACAACCAACGAATGCAGTTCGTGACAGGAACATCAATACACGATTAAAACATATGTAAAACATTCAGCTCACGTATTGTGGAGGTTCTACTAGGTTTTCTGGTTTTGTGAATGTATTTGGATGGATTCATATCTACCCTCTCTTTAATAAATGAGACCATTAGCCCACACGTATGCAAAACCGAGCCTACATCATGATGGTAACACAGCTTTCCAACATAATTTAAAATGTGTAAATACAGCCCGAGTTTATGTTCTTACTGCAGTCGTCATTCACGTCTGTATGTTTCCTACACGTTCTTTGAAGACTACACTTAACATGCAATAAAGGAATGTAGATCCTGATGGAGCGTCATTACATCCATAAAACGTATGTTCATATTTGGAAGGCACTCGTGAGTTCATGATGGATGACCGAGTTGAAACTCCATATAAGGTGGTCATTTCCTCCTAACTTTAATAAAACTAGGAAAACGGCTTTGGGCATATCGCAGATGGAGCGAACAGACCTTTATTTCGAATTTATATTTAGTGTTTATTTTAATGACTGTACCATATGTGTTAATGCTTCTCAAAAAATAAAGGAGAAATGTTCATTCGGCAAAGTTTGGGCTATGGCTTTTGTTGTGACGTAATGCTGTTATTTGCAGGCCTTTGTCATATTTTAGCTTTATTTTCAAAAAGGCCAAAGCTACGTATCATATTTATAATTTATTAACATTATATTAATAGGCTTTTGTTTGCTCCATTATTTAGTGTGTGTTTAGTTATTTTTAGCTTCTTTCCACATCCGACACTAAAGATGTGAGCCATTGCCGTCGACTAAAAATAAAACGGCACGTTTGTCACGGCTGGTTGGGCTGCCGCCGCTAATAATTTTGACATTGTTTACAACAAAAATTACTGCTGCACAAAGCACCATCACCAGATTACAAAATGTTAATAATAAAGCATTTAACTGTAAGTCAAACAATCACCAGAGCGATAGTGGTCTAACACTAGTCTTGACAATGCCACCAACGAAAATATTGAGGCGCACAACAATAGCGATCTTAAAACCACATTATAATCCATCAGTAACGATCACAATATTGTAGGTCAAAAAGTGTTAGCACGTAGGCCTACTTATACCTTTAAGCCTCATCTCCCCCCCCCTTTAGGTAATGTGTGGTGCAGTGGCAACCCGGACCACTGCACTGTGACTGAGGTTGGCGCTAATGACCAAGTTGTCGACGCGCCATTAAGCCTCAATCCCCCCCCCCTCTAATTCGCAGCTTTTAGGCCTAATTTTCAGTTGTCGTTTTTCTTTCGTAGGTAGCAGCTGCGTTTGAGATTAGGCCTATTGAGATTGGGCCCATTAATCAATGCACCACGATATCGAGACTTCATGTTGCCGTAGCAACGAGGATACTTTAAACTATTAGACGCAGGCATGTTGTTGTGTCATGCTGTGTGTAAATACAGCGACTGCTGTTAGATTCGTTTTATATGTACAGCTTCGTCGTGTTACCACGATTTATATTTCATATTCGTGATTCCCATCGCTAGTGTAAATGTAGTTTGGTCGCCATGCTAAAGGTAATCCCTCCAAACATTCTTTTTTTTTCAAATGGTGCTAAGGTGTATCGTTAACGGAATTCTTTTTTTTTTGTAGTTGTGATGTTCCAGTAGTGGTTAAAATGAGACAATCAAATGTTATTATTTCATTGAGTTACGTCGAAAAAGGTCATCAGATAGTAAAAAGCAATCAAAATTTAATTTGCCGTGTATATTAAAGTTAACTTGACAACCACCAGCACAGTATATTTTTCGTCGGAATTCCTTAGCCATTCAGGATTCTAAATTTACAATGGTGAGTGTTAGAAATTAATTCGAAAATTTGTAATTTCTTCCATAATAATTGTTCGATTTACGGCAAATTTTGGCTCAGCAACACTTTTGAGGGCAATGTTCCAAATTTCATTCCAATCAGACCTTTTGTTTTGGCTCCATCCAGACCACAAAAGTGCAACCAATGGACCAACCAACCGACCAACCAACCAACATTTTGCAATTTCGTGTCCGTTATAGGCTACGCTTCGCTCGCTCCGCCAAAAAAGATGACAGCAGGAACCCTGGCTACTAAGGAAGGATAAGAAAATGGCAAATAAGCATATAGTTGTGGGTCTTAATAAGTGATTGATAAAAATCTTTGTGGTGACGAAAAAACTACAGAAATCCAAAGGAGAGTAGCCTCAGTTCTCCCACTACTAGTCAAGCCGTTAGCGCAGAACCCTCGTCAACAACAGACCAATATCTTCGGGTTTGAGACGAGTTTCAATTCCTCTTGAACCTCCTCCTCAGATCTCGTTTCGCTCGTTAGAGTCACTTTGAAATGGCAAACATTGGACGTGATGTCAATACATTATACATACACATTTTTTAAATTTACCAAATGACAACAATTAGGTCTTTGGATTACGGTTCAGCAGGTCACCTCATGATCGACGATAAGTCGACAAAGTATTCTAGAAAAGAAGTGGTGATGCAGAAAAGCAGTAGCGAGTATGGAATCGGCTATAGATTTACTAAAACAAAAGTACTTGTAGTATGAACAATACAAACTGGATATCTTGGCTTCGTACTCCTCGATTCTAAAAAATAGTAGCAATGTATACACAACAAGTTACAATTACGACTCAATGAAGTCTGTGTAAAATCGTGATTTTGTGCATTATCAATCTAATTTGTGAGGACATGAAGAAAGAAAAGTGGTTCGGGTCTTCTGGAAGAATCCAATGTGGTATGTGAAACAGATTCTGAGGACAAATATTACAGTAAATTAGGGTCAAACGAAGGAGGGTCGGACGAAGACTATTATGTCGATCCAACGATCCAAACGAGCTGGTGGATAGACTGAGACTCTTGTGTGCATCATCGTCACGGGTGGTTATGCTCATGAAACTAGAGAGAAATTATAAGCGAAGATGAAAAGAATGCTATACAATGAAACTTAACTGGGTTGGGAGTTTTCAACCGTTGAACGGTTTTAATATGGCGTTGTTTTGGATCTTATCAATAAATTATTAAAAAAATTGAAGTATTTTTTCATCAATTGTGAGGAATTTACGTAAATTTTACTAAAATTTAAACGTCCTGATTGGGTAGGTTCTTGGGTTGATGTGATGGCAGCGCTTCTGGTAATGTGCGATGGTAAAAAAAGTGTGGTTCACTATTAGAGGACCACCATTTTAAGAAAAGCATCATCACATTGTAGAGTTTACGTGAAATTTTGTAAAATTAATACGTCCCGATATTTTTTTTGGTCACTCTCGTCTCATAGATTTTACATTAAAGTAGGGAGAATTTACACAACACGAACGACTACATGAAATGCAGTTGGCGCATTGCCAAATCCAGTATTATCTACCAAATAGATGTCTGTGTTTTTTCTTTCAAAATCCATTCAATTTCTACCAAACAAACGACTGTGTATTTTGTACAAAAATCAATGTGTTTTCTACCCCAGAAAAGGGTAGGATTATAACCCAAAAATTGGGGGTGGGGGGGGGCTATGTACTTGGGGGTTGAGAAAGGTTTCATTTCGGGGAAGGGGCTTAGGAATGGGGGAAAACAATTATCATCTAAATTTCTTGACTTAAGAGATATGACGGTTTTAATGGGTCAATGTATGGGCAAGAGATGATGGGTAAGAGGTGATTGCCTGTCATCTCAGCCAGTCAGAACAGACTTAGACAGGGATTCCCCAGAGTAAGAACCAATCACAATGGGCAAGAGAGGACTTCCTAACCCGTTATGTCAACCAGTCTGGACAAAGTGAGAACGGGAATCCCATGAACTGGCAATCCCCATGAGTAAGAGGGATAATTACCACAGATCTGAGAGGGTTTCCAAGCCTGAAAGAAGGAAGTCGAACCGTAACCTTACAGTAATTGACAATCCTTTGAAACAGTTTGAAATTGCCAAACCGAAATAGTAACTGAACCAAAAAACTTACTAATGACATTAACTGTAACCGTAACCAAAGTGAAATAAAATAACAATTTTTGCGTGTGGTTCTTACGGGTTTCTTTGCATCACTTCTGGATACTTCTGGATCATCATCGTTCTTTTTAGCAATACTCTAACCTGTAATTGCGGATATAGATTTACCGACTATTCAAAGTTTTAATGACGAATTTACAGGTATGTAAGTTATTGCTTTTTGTTTTATTTAAGTAAAGGTTGGCTAAATTAAGTTTGAATCAGAATAAGTTTGACTGCTAGCATGCCATTTAGAATGATGCTCTGCTAAGCTAACTAAGCAGAAAGCCCAACAATGAGTAATTATACCCCACATGGGTTAATCCACAATACCAGACTACACGTGACCAGGCATAGTTTACACGATAATAATGATGCACCAAAATTGTAGTCACATCCATCCCCCCACCCTTTCTCCACATTACTGTTCTATTCCAAGGCATAAGCCCAAAAAAATAACTTAGCCCGGACTGGTAGCCCGGGCGAGGAAAAATTATGCGAGCTTAAAGGGATCGATCATAATTTACAGCCAACGTGGGAAGGGGGGGGGGGGGAAGAAAATGTGACCGCCAAATATTCAATGACCCCACCTTCAAAATCTTGAAAAAATCTTGAACTACCCGCTCAAGGTAAAAAAGTAATGTGACAAACTTCTTGTACTTTATTGAGACTGACTGCAAATGATTTCCTGTAGTTAAATTAAGTAAGTACCGCAGCTGCCTCATTTTTAATGAAACGTGACGGTTTTGACTTTAAAAATGTTCTATCAAACATTTATGTTCCTTACACCCATCTTGTGCTCAGTTTCATACAATAAGTTTGGTGAACGCACTGTTTGCATGTATGCTCTCATAGCACCTGAATGAAAGAAGAAGCCAAGAAGCAAGGAAGCAAGGCTTTCCTAGAAAGTAATATTGGCAGCTACAAAATCGGGTAAACATTCATATTATGAGGGGAGGGTCTGCCCCAGAAGTTGAGGAAACAAAGTTTACTTTGTTCCCCTCTCCTCACACTTTCAGTGATGAATAACGACCGGTCCCTAAGCTGTCTTTATAGTCTAGGCATTTAAAGACAGCTATGAAATGATCATGGAGGGGACCAGATTTTAAGACTAACTAGGAAATTACAACATCGAAAAAAATCCATCACCAACAGAAATCTCACTTGTAACTAAAAAATCTATAAAGGTCATCTTACAAATCTACAATAGGAATCATAAGCCATTGGCCATCTGGAATTATGGCCAGTCTGGGCCTGACAACAACCTCATATGCAGTGATTGTTAATTAACCAACTTTGAAACACTTCAACTCGGCTTTGGAAGCTTACATTTACGACGTAAAAACATATCGAAATCATCAGTGTTTTGTCATTTGGTTACAAAGTGTAAACTTTATCCGGAAACAAATTCTTTATTTTGCTCATCAATAAAATTAGCAAAGACTACATTTTTAACCAGGCAATACTGCCACGTTCCTATCCATGGATTCTCAAAGGGTTAAAAGTGCTTTGTAGCGAGTGCTACTGCTTCCAGTCATCTGCACCTCGGATTCATTCATTTCGCTCAATGATGAAACTGACAAAACTTACCTTTAGCCAGGCAATAATGCCACATTCCGCATCACCAGGCATTGTTTACATTGCACCAATTATATACGATATACACTGAAATTGTAGTTAAAATTGTTATCAGATATTTGTATTGATAACATTTTTATTGTTAACACTTATTTTGCTATCATCATGATCTTTTAGATCACAGCAAATATGTACTCGCAAACAGTACATTCCATGAGCATGGCGGGTGTATGTGGAGGGAGGGGGGGGGGGAGCAAAGGCCCAGAAAATGCCTTCTATTGGACTAGTACGAAAAAGAAAGGTAGGAGGAAGGTGCTATTACGTTGGGGACCACTAAGCAATTTCCCTTTATCAATTTCTCGTACTGTAGTGCCTTGTCTGGCTTCAGTAGCACTTGCTCTGAAATAATTCTTATTTTTTTTTGTTCAATATAAACCTTAGTTAAAATGAGTAAGCTATAATCCCTGAACAGTCCAATTTTTTTAAATGTGCTATTGACGTTGATATTTGTAAGCTTTGTAAATCTTAAAACTAAGCAGCTAAAAAACTTTGCAAATTTGCAACTGAAAAGCAACCAAAATAGCAATAAAGGGTTTTGCCAACGTGCAAATGAAGGCCAAACTTAATTGTTAATTGTTAGTTGTTCGAACAAATAGTTATGGCTAGTTAATTATTAAAACCGGTTAAAACCCTAACAGGTTAAACCAAAAATAAAAGCAGTTTGAACGAACTGTAACCGAACCAAAATTTTAAAACGTTGAACCGTAACCAGAAACTAAAATGAAAAAAAAATAACCATTCGAATCCCTACCCAAAAGGGGATGCCCGTGGACCTGACAGGATTTCCCAGCACGGAAGGGGAATCTCCCTGGATTTGAGGGAATTTTCCAGTCACCTGGGTCTTAAGGGCTTATTCTTTGGAGGAAGGATATTCAGTATGGAGGTGGCATGATGTTTGTTATAGCATACTAGTGAGTGAAGCCTATTTTCCCAGCAACTTGTACAAAAACCAACATAGTGGCTAGGCGACCGACCCACCTGCGTTCTGACCATAGCAAGGTGACCCAAAACTAACCCGGACCACTGCACTGTGACTGAGGTTGGCGCTAATGACCAAGCTGTCGACGCGCCATTAAGCCTCAATTCCCCCCCCCCCAAAACTAAATCTCAGTGTGATTTATCAAAGTATTCAAGAAGTTCAAATAAGCTTAGCCAAGTAATCTTAATCATTAAAAACTTACGTTCGGTATATATATATATATGTATATATGTAGGTATATATGTACCTCTTCTCCTTTTGAAGTAGGAAGGCTACAAATAAGAGAAAGGTGTCAAAAGACTGGAAATTAATCCGGATTTCGCGTAGCCGTATTTTCGTAGTTCTAGGTAAATTTTTCCCCTCGAAAAAAGCGAAAAAACTTCTTTGGACCATTGTTGAAACGAATTTTTCGAAGTTGATTGTTAGTTTCGGAATATCACCTCATCCTGCTGTGCAGGTGGTCCACAATTGTTGCGCCACGTAGGAGGCGCGTGGTCCAGTAGTCTTGTCGGTAGGATTACGGCTGGCAATGCTAACAACCATCATTCAACAATGAGGCACGTGCAGTTCACTGATGGGACGACTGTAGGAGTTGCATTTTGGATATTTCAAATACAAACTACCTATTTAGCCTTAAATTTAAATGAAAATACGTAAATCTACGAAAAGATTAATGCGAAATTAAGCATATTTAAACAAAATATATGGATAACAAAAAAGGGTAACAGAAATATTTCAACGTTTGCATTTGTAAACCATTGACGTTCGATCAATAGTGTGCTATTAGCTGGTGCTCTACTCAGCAACAGTCCAGCCTAATTGTGGTAAACACGAATAGTTGCTAGGTACGATTTCGCCTTGCACGAAATCTTTTATATTAGTCAAAAATTATGGGCAACATGTGGTTTCAGAGCATCACGTGTAGCAGGGAAGGAGATGGCTTTTAGGTAAAAATTCTTTAAATTTGTGAAACAAGGAAACCCATGTAAAGTCTTCAAAATTTATTGGAATAAAAAAACCAAGAGCGGCACAAAGGAGTATGCAATATGCATGATAAAATTACCAAGCATGTTTAGTTCAAGCATGCAGCAACTCGCGTGCTACAGCGTTGAAACAGCCTTGCAGCGCCTTCAAGCCAAGGCCGACTGTGAAGAAATCGAGTGTCTCTCCTCATGGCTCATTGTCAGTGTAGGTGCATGCCAAAAAGGAAATGGCTTCTTTAAGCCAGGGCCGACCTGGCTACAAATCGCGTGTCTCATCTACTGGCTCAAGGCCAGTTCATGCATGTGCCAGAAAGGCAATGCTTTTATCGAGGCTTTTGTTGTCAGTGGTATTATGGCTAACAATCTGAACAGCTATTGGGTGGCCAGACCGTTGGAGTGATGTATGGTTACCATATCGTTTGTTTATGAACTGAAGCGTTAAGAAAAACGCGTCCTACATTCTGATCATTTTCATGATTGTTTTAGATGTGGAATGTCTGTCAGCAGCTTAAGAGCTGGAGCATGACAGCTCCTCGAGCGTATTCTTTAAGCTAAAGCCAACTAGAGTATAGAAATCGCGTGTCTCGCATCCTGGCTCCTTGGCAGGTTAGGCACATGACAGAAGGGTGATGATTTTATAAACGGCGAAGCCGTATTTTGTTTATGAACTGAAGCCTTACGAAAAACGCGCACTGCACTCATTTGCTTGATCGTTTTAGATATGGAATGTCTGTCAGCAGCATAAGAGTTGCAGTTGAAAGCTCCTCGAGCGCAGCGAGACGACGCGGAATGAGCGAGCGAAGCGAGCGACTCCGCTAGTAAACGTTAATTTCTTTTTCTTTAGATTACTGACATTAAAAAATGAACCTAAGAAACTTCTTGGAGGAAAGAGAACGAACAATTCCGTTCTCTCTTTGCTATGGAAAACGCAGGCAAACTAAAAAACCGTAAATTTTTCCACTTGGGGCGTAGTGAAGCCCTACTAACTAAGAGAAATAAGGAAAAAATACCATTATTTCACAAGATTTGCTGACGTTATCTGTGGCATTACATAATGTGGCAACATGTTTGCCACGTTCGAAATCAGGCTGTAAGCTCCTAAACATATGTTATAAAATTGGTTGAACAACAATGTACTGAGTACCAGTGCCCGTAAATCAAGGCATCAGTAGAAAACTCTAGAAAATAAATTAATTGCGGAATAAATTTGAAAACCAAAAAAGAAAACCAACACAATGAAATTTGTTGTCAGTTTCTTGTTGTTGGAGGACAATTTTCACTAGGGAACTACTTTCAAAAGAATACAGCAAAGCAAATTGATTATTATCCGGAAAATTGGGAAATCCCAACATTTTTCCTAATGACATAAGTGGGGCACAAGCCCCTCACCCCAAAAATAAAATTATTAGGATTCCTGGTAAAACGCTCAATTTCCATTGTGCGGTTTTTCGTTGGTTTTTCCTCAGGTTTTTATTTCTCAGGCTTTTTGCACTTTACTTATATTTTGCTAATTTTTTAATTTTTGATTTATTCAATTTTTTGAGGAGGAATCCCTCAGGAAAAGCCTTTCTCCCAGGCTTTTTCTAAGAGGTTATTCCCCCCCCCCCCCCCACACACACACAAGCATTCATTCAACACCAATCGCAATAACGGTCACACAAGCCTATTTTCATTTTTGATACAGCACTGATAAACTCATTTTACTCGCTCTAGCCATGTTTTTTTTTGTTTATTCTCCTTGCACAATTCAGAGAAATGCATACTGTTCCGTACACTGTGGATTAAGAAGATACAACAATAGTTCACATAGCAACAACAAATAAAGATTAACAACTCAAAAAAAAGCGATAGCTTTTTCTTTTCTCCTAGCATGCAAGTCCAACTACGTGAATGAGCCTACCGATGAAAAGTAATTCCAGCTCCCATCTTTTCACTGTGGTTTGTCCAGCCGCAAGTAACGCAGCCAACCATTACTCAAAGTATGTCTTCCGCTCTTAGTGTCTTGAATTTGTTGGTAAATAGGCACGAACAACAATTAAGTGAGCACGAGCAAGAGCTTACCTTGACGTGTCGTCTGCATACCAATGTGGCGGCAACAGCGTTGTGCCATGAAAGCAACATCCTTCCTCCAAGTGTTTTCCTAGGCCAGAAGGGGCCACACGGTCGAATTCACGTCATTAAATATGGTGGTAAACATCTTCGGTCACGTGACCGGAAGTGATGTCATCCAACAGAAGGGAAATCTCTGGAGTAAAAGGGATTTCCCATTCCCGAAGGTGAATCTCCTGAATGTTCGTTTCTGGATGGATAAATTATTAATTGATTGATAGAATAGCCACAAAACGTTTTAAAATCATAATAGGGTATTTAAATAAATTCTCGGACTCAGTAAATTGTAACAAATTTTAAATAACACTGTAGTACAAATTCTAACTCGTAGAAACTGATTTTCGTAAATGTTTCACAATCATTTGTTATCTTCCCAGTAAGGAAAGCTACCTCTTGATTTGCACTAGTATCTTTTCAGAATTCGGAATACAGCTCGTGATTTCTTTTACGATCAAATTCTGCTTGTTATATTATCACTAAAAACATATTTTTATTGAAGAAATATTTTTAGCATATATTCTTAGATGAGAAAATTGTATCTTCTCACTGACAGCAACTAAAAAAATACTTTGTCAACTGATTCCCTTTGCTGGTCGCATTATTTTAGCTCTACTTCTTTATTTTTGATAAGGTTTGCATTTTGTTTCCTTTACGTTTTTCGGTGTTTATAAAAGTGTTTGTTTAAAACAATAATAATCTATATTGAATTTTTATTGTAGAGACTTCAATAAAACTTCAAGAGACGAGGACATTTTTTCAAATCAAACTGACTCAGGGTTATTTTGAGAAAGCGTTCCACGATGATCCTCACCTATACAGGTTTTATCTTAATACAGTGGTAAGTTATGTTGAAAAGTGTACACCTCAAATTGGAATATTAAGTACTATTAATTAGAGAACAGCCTCTAAATCTTTTCTTGCATTGTTGTTGAATCATACCCATGTAAAACTGAACCACTTGAGATGCGTTGAAGAAGGGTGATGATGCAAGTTTTATTCAACTTAGTTGTGTAGTATAATAAGAAATTTTACATCTACCTTATAAAATAAAATGATTAGAAACCAAAGCACATAAAACGGGATGAACGCGTAAATTGTGTCTTACATTTTGAAGTATACTGTGAACAGAACAGTATTCAATATTCGAAGGATTTAAAAAAAAAGTTTAAAATTGTATAATACACGCAACATCACTTTAGGGACACTAAACTGTAAGTCGATGGGATGGGAATATTAGAATGAAATAAAGAAAGGAATACCTAAATGTGCAAGGGAGAATAGATGAGACACACGGACAAGGCCAGCGTTACATGACATGGATTATGAAGGTTTTAAAATTTTTTAGTTTATTAATTTATTTATGTTATTTATGCCCTATTTTCGTAGGGAAATAAAATGTTGGCTTTACATTGGAACCTAGAAGTGTGCATGACAGAGGGGAAGAGAGAGAGGCTAGGATTGAGATTTAACAAAAAAGAGGCTGGGATTGAGATTTGAAGCTCCGTTTTTAGTGGAAACTTCAGGAACTTAGTCTATTGAGTGATCAAATTGGGGAAAATAGGCAGAACAAAATACCAGCCAATAGTGACGATGGGATTGAGTGGGGATCAGAAAGTTAAAATATCTCTCTGTTGAAGAGAATGAGTTAACGTGGTGGTAGTGTTATAAATAGACATAAATCGCTGGAAATAATATTAAGGAAAATTGGAAAATAGGCCAACAGCGAAAATCATACACTAGAAATAACGTAGTTCAGTAAGCCACCTTTATGCACTTACGTTTCGTCGGAGTGGCATGGCCCGGATTGAACCAGATACCCAGTTCGCTATGCAAGTGATCTGGGGGCAAACTGGGTAGCTGTTTCGAATCCGGGTCATGTCACTTTGACGAAACGTAAGTGCATATAGGTGGCTTACTGAACTACATTATTTCTAGTGTATGATTTTCGCTGTTGGCTTATTTTCCAATTTTCCTTAAGTGGTGGTAGTGTAGCAGACAATATTAAAAGTGTCGATCTGATAGCCAATTGAAAGTAGTTTTGTATCTCAAATGTGTTTACAACAATACTGAAGAATTCATTGGACAAAATTAAAAACAGATTAAGCAGTGTAATGAAGGATTATCCACAGGCGTGGTTTTTGTTACATGCTGACTTATGAAACAAGCCAGAGAAATGACCACCGGATAATGTAGAACGACTTAACTGCCCTGATTAGTATCCGAAGTTATAAGTTCTGCTTCAGTTTTGCTTAACTGCTTCTGAAGAAATATATGCACACTCAAAAAACAAACTTAGCTGCAGATACGAAAAAAAAATGTTGGTTGCTTGGAAAATAACCAAAGTTTTGGTGTAACAGCTGCATTGCATTTGTTTTGAAAAATCCAAAAGTATCTTTCGTTCACCAAAGCTGTTTAATTTTGTTGGAAATGGTTCTTTGTTGAAATCAAATGTTAATTATTATTAAAAAACGCTTAGGCGTATAAAATACGGATGTAAGCCCTAAAAAACTTAAGCCCTAAAGGAAAAGATATTAGAAAAAGACATGTAAGCCATCATTCAGCGTCGCACTAATACGTGTAAAAGAATCTCCAGCGACACAAAAAAACAAGCTGGAGCTTCTTTTACACGTATTAGTGCGAATACGCTGATGGCTTACATGTCTTTTTCTAATATCTTTTCCTTTAGGGCTTTAAGTTTTTTAAGGCTTACATCCGTATTTTATACGCTTAAGCGTTTTTTATTACTAATATCCCTTATTTTTTTCTTGTTTCAGCAAGAATAACACAGAAAAGAACACTGTAATCACCTTAAAATAACTGTTATAAGAGAGTCTTTTCCATGGCTGATTCGTTTTATGCTGCTAAGTATGACTTTTGCACCCAATTTCATGTTTTTAGCTTGATCTATAAGGATATTTTGCCCAAACCCCTGGGAGGCATCACGGGGGGGGGGGGGGAATGAAGGCACTTTGGGGTATTTCATAGGGGTCCATGGGTGATTCGATTATTACTGTTGTGCACCAAATTTATGTTTTCTGCAAAATTTCTGCAAACATTTGTTCTCCACTTAATTATTTCTGCCCAGTGCTGTACAATAATAATTGCTCTGCTGACGAGAATACTGCAGTCTCACCAAAATCGTGTCCAAAAGGCCCTGGCCGGTTGTATATTTTAAGCTATACAAATTGAAAATCGGTTCATTGCTTCGATCTCTAGGTAAGGGCAAAATTTCTAGCCCATTTGGCTTTCCGTGACAAGAATATTGTAGTAACATTAAGATAGCATGCAAACGACCCTAGGCCTTGTCCGTACCTACGTTTGAAGCTATAGAACTTGAAAATCGGTTCAGTGGTTCGATCTCCAGGTGAGGGCAAAGAGTCCCAACAGCAACATTAATGATTTGTGCCCAGTGCTCTACTATAATAATTGCTCTGCCGACGAGAATACTGCAGTCAGATCAACATCGTGTTCAAACGGCCCTGGTCGGTGTTAATATCTACATTTTAAGCTATACAAATTGAAAATTGGTTCATTGGTTCGATCTCTAGGTGAGAGCAAAAGTTTTAGCCCATTTGGCTTTCCGTGTCAAGAATGTTGTAGTCACATCAAAATTGTGTTCAAAATGCCCTGGTCGGTGTTAATACCTACATTTTAAGCTATACAAATTGAAAATCGGTTCATTGGTTCGATATCTAGGTGAGAGCGTTCTAGCCCATTTGGCGTCAATTGGGCGATAAGTCTGTCCTCCTATCCGGTGTTTTTCAATTTTTGCAGGAGGTACAGATGTATGACAAGATTTAGATTAGGGGTTTGAATAATATCTCTGTAATGTGTGGTGCAGTGGCAACCCGGACCACTGCACTGTGACTGAGGTTGGCGCTAATGACCAAGCTGTCGACGCGCCATTAAGCCTCAATTCCCCCCCCATTTGGCTTTCCGTGTCAAGAATATTGAAGTTACATTAAAATAGCCTACGAAAGGCCCTATGCCTTGTCCATACCTACGTTTTAAACCATAGAACTTGAAAATCGGTTGAGTGGTTCGGTCTCCAGGTGAGAGTAAAAAGTCATAACAACAACAATAATGATTTCTGCCCAGTGCTCTAAAATAATATTTGCTCTGCCGACGAGAAAATTGCAGTCACATCAAAATCGTATTCAAAAGGCCCTGGTCGGTGTTAATACCTACATTTTAAGCTATACAAATTGAAAATCGGTTCATTGGTTCGATCTCTAGGTGAGAACAAAAGTTCTAGCCCATTTGGCTTTCCGTGTCAAGAATATTGTAGTTGCATTAAAATAGCCTGCGAAAGGCCCTAGGCGATGTCCATACCTACGTTTTAAGCTATAGAACTTGAAAATCGGTTTAGTGGTTTGATCTCCAGGTCAGAGCAAAGAGTCCCAACAACAACAACAATAAGAAGAACAACAAGAACAACAATAACAACAAGAAACGACCATGCTGTGGACGCCGAACGGTTCAGTTGTTGTCATTAAAATTTGTAATGCGGTGAAATAGTTATGACACGACACCAAATACCGAATTTCGTTGGTCTATGTCAATTTTGGGCGAAACTATAGGAGTTCAAACTTTGACGTTTAACACGGAAGTCCATGCTGAGGCTTACATAAGGATCGCTACCGCGGTCCTTGATACCATTACAAAGATGTAATGGTGGCATTAACTACAACTACATGTGAGGGGGGGGGGAGATGAGGCTTAATGGCGCGTCGACAGCTTGGTCATTAGTGCCAACCTCAGTCACAGTGCAGTAGTCCGGGTTGCCACTGCACCACACATTACAGAGATATTATTCAAACCCCTAATCTAAATCTTGTCATACATGTACCTCCTGCAAAAATTGAAAAACACCGGACAAGAGGACAGACTTATCGCTCAATTGACGCACAATGTCATGCGGAAGATGGAAACGACGACGAAAACCATCAAGATGGCAACAATCAACAAGGAAGTGCCGGACCGTAAGTGGCCGCCGACACCAATAACATTCAGGAGGGTCAACCCCCCGCAAAAGGAAACAGTGAGTAAACGAGTGTGACCAATGCGCAAACGGGCCAACACCACCTCCTCACGGCGACTCCGGCGACACGTCGAGTGCCATTCCTCCACAGTGCCTTTAATAGCTCGTAATTTATTGCCGTCCTGTCCATCCCACGAGGCTTGCCAAAAAGCGTGTAACCTCAGACGCAGAGTTGGAAAAGCGTCCGAGGGAACAAGGCTGAGATCCCTTCCGAGAGGGCCAGAAAGGGCCCCTTTTGCTGCTGAATCCGCTTGCTAATTTCCACCTATCCCAACATGGCCCGGGATCCAGCAGAAAAGCACGGTTTTCCGCTGGCCAGGCAAGCGGGAAAGCAAAGCTTGGACACGTTGTGTCAAGGGGTTCCGAGGATTGTAAGTCGCCAAGGACTCCAGGGCACTCGTGGAATCGTTAAAGATAATGAAATGCGTGCCCTGAAGGCCAAGGATCCATTCCACCGCCAAACCGAGAGCCAAAAGCTCTGCAGAAAACACAGAACAGCTTAATGGAAGGCGATGGGCAACCGTCACTCCCTTACAAACACAAGCACAAGCCACGCCAGCGTCTGACTTCGACCCATCAGTAAACAGCCACTGATAACCGGCGTACTGAGAACACAGCCGCCGGAACTCCTGTAAATACCTTGCTGGTAGAGTGGAACCCTTCGGGAGGAACGCCAGAGCGAAAATGAAAATGCCACTTGGGACAAGCCAAGGGGCTACTGGCATCCCCCCAAGCCTCAAGACGCTGGGCATTTCAAAGGCAATCTCCTGACAGGACTGCTGGAGCCTATCGCGGAAATCACCCTTACCCACCCTGCATCTACAGACTCGCAAGTCTGGCCCAAAAACCACGACTCAATTCCTCCCCCCCCAAAAAAAAAAACCATGGACCAAGCAGGACTGGATTCCACAGCACGTAAACGCACAGCATACTGAATGGCCAGCTTCCGCCGACGAATGGCCAAAGGTAGCTCCGAGGCCTCAGCATAGAGGCTGACCACTGGAGAAGTTTGAAATGCCCCAGTCGCCACACGCAGGCCACTGTGATGCACAGTGTCCAACATCTGGAGAGTCGCATAATCAAGTTTGCTGCGGACAAGGGCTCTGTAGAGGCGCAACATGGCAGTGCGATCGGCACCCCATGAAGTGCCCGACAGAACCCGCAAGATGTTAAGTGCCCGCAAAGACTTGTCTTTAAGTTGGTGCAAGTGTGGAAGCCAAGATAACCTGGAATCGAACACCAGACCCAGGAAACGTGCCTGTGGGACAACAGGAATCTGCGCCTGCCCCAAGTACAGGCAAAAGTGAATGCACACTGTCTTGTCCGGAAAAAACCGGAAACCATTACTGACCACCCAGGTCTGGAGCTGCCCGAAAGTGCAGGCCGAAGTCATCGACAAACAATGACTGGGGAACAGCAGCTTGCTGAGCATGGGGTTGATCCCAATAGCAAACAAGATGACACTAAGAACACCTCCTTGAGGCAAACCATTCTCCAAGACAAACGGGCGGGAAAGAGTCGCCCCGACACGAACACGAAAAGAACGGCCTGAGAGGTAAGCGGAAAGCAACAGTGGCATCTGTCCCCTCAAACCACAGTTATAGAGATTACGGAGAATCCCATAACGCCAGGTCGTATCATAAGCCTTCTCCAAGTCAAAGAAAACCTGAACCAGATGTTGACGCAGGCGAAAAGCCTCCCTCACATCTGATTCAAGGGCAACCAGATGATCGATGGTTGACCGAAAACGTCGAAAGCCACACTGGGACGCAGATAAGAATCCGCGTGATTCCAGCATCCAGACCAACCTCTCACTGACCATCCGTTCCATAAGTTTACAGACACAGCTAGTCAGAGCGATTGGGCGATAACTGGAAGGAGCAGTAGGGTCTTTGCCCGGTTTCACAATCGGGATGACCACTGCTGTCCTCCTCGCTGCCGGAACAGAGCCTTCTGCCCTTCTGTACTCCTCTTGCCCGTCGGAGCGAAAGTCTAGAGAGTGAGCCTCGTCTCTACGCTTTATTCTGAGGAAACCAGGATCATAATGGTTGTCACTCGAGACCCGCGCAAACGCAGACGCAAGACAGTCGGCGATATCCGGCACAGAAGAGATCACGGAATTCGCTACCTTCAGCTGTGAAACCGGGGAAGACACGTTCCTCCCCGAGATCTGGCGCACCTTCCGCCACACCTGCTGAGAAGGCGTGGAGCACGTGATCGACGAAACATAAGCTGTCCACGAAGCACGACTAGCCTCACGGATGACATACCTGGCACGGGCACGACAGCGCTTAAAGGCTACAAAGTTATCAGTAGTTGGGATGACCGTAAATGCACGCAACGCTCGCCGGCGGGCCCGAATAGCCCGCCCGCAAGCAGGCGTCCACCACGGAACAGGAACCCGCCGCGGCTGTGTGGACGAATGCGGGATAGTAGCATGAGCAGCAGCAAGGACCACGTCAGCGAAATGAGTGGAAAGTTCATCCACATCAGAAAAGTCCTCAACCGCACGCTGAAATACAGCAGCCTCAGCAAAAGCTGACCATTCAGCACGTTTAAGCGCCCACCGGGCTGGCCTGGAAGCCACAGAACCCCCTTGTGTTGTGGACAACACAACGGGGAGGTGATCGCTTCCATGCAGATCGGCAGTGACAGCCCAAGTGAAGTGAACTGGGACGGCAAGGGAGCAAAAGGCTAAGTCCACCGCTGACCAATTGCCCGTGGCCAGGTTACAGTGTGTCATGGCTCCATCGTTCAGGATGCAAACAGACCCCCTCTGCATCCACTCCTCAAGGATCCTCCCTTTGTTGTCTGTATGAGGTCCCCCCCACTGGACATGGTGGCTGTTAAAGTCGCCCAGCAACAGAAAAGGGGCAGGAAGCTGGCGGACCAGGTCCTCCAGGTCACCAACCCCAAAGACCTCATCCGGTGGCAAATAAAGCGAACAGACAGTAATATCCAAATGGAAAGAAACACGAACTGCTACCGCCTGAAGCCTAGTGTGCAGAGGCACACTGGCATGCGGCTGAGAGTGTTGAACCAG
>JAHWFP010012616.1:0-10934 GCA_023313725.1 Lithobius niger
AGGATGGTAGCAACTCAAGGGTTTTAGCCGTTGCGCAATCCCGTTAGGAAGCGATGCCAAATCGGCTCACAACCATCCCGCCTTCTGGCGATCCATTTTTGCTATCGCCAACGTACGTCTTCTTTACTTTCGACATTCGCCGGCCGGGCCGAGGGAGGGCGCTCATGGACTTGTTTACCGAAAGAAGAAAAGACTTGACTTATTTGCTTTTGAGGATGGCAGGAAGAAAAGGGGGGTGTTGTCGGAAAGTGTGATTTAATTGCGAGGCGGGGGTGGTGTGGGGGTTAAATTTAGCTGTGCACAAAAGATATTTCGAGGATAAGTGGATTATTCGAGCTGCTTAAAGGTAATCATCGTTGGAAAAGCAATGAATAATTGTGAAAAATTGTCAATACGTCCATGTGGATCAGATCAGAAAACTCGCTGCTCCTGATTTGATCAGCTTGCCTGTAAAATTTGTATAACTCTCCCCCTTCCAAGGTATTTTGTCTCCTCATCCTTCACTAAAGTTCAATAACAAGTATTTCCTGCATTCCCACCAAATAAAAATCGCAGTTAAAATCTAACAGAAGTCCGGAACCCCTACGAGCTTTTTTCGTGTAAAAACGCGTGAATTTTCTGATCGATTGAGCTTTTTAATGCGTCTCTCACATTAATCGAATTAAAAAGAACATGTACGATAAATAAGCAATAAAGGCCACCAAGTGCACAAAATAGCAATTTCACTCGACGTTTCGAGTCACCCCAGACTCATTAACACAAAATTCATGATAACAAACATATTTATCAAGGAGTAAAACAGGATTCAGACAAATCTGGTAAACCTGGCCGAAAACTCAAGGAAAATGAAAATGAAGTCAAAATCTCAGGGAAATTTCAGGGAAAACAAGAAATTTTTCGAAAATCAGGGAAAAGACAGAGAAATATGAAAAAAAAAATGCCTTTGTTTCTGGTCTGTAAGTTCCATTGAATTAGCAGATTATATCCTATAGGCTAGTAGCAAATATTTTAATTATAAATAGACATGAATCCCTGTAAATAATATTAAGGAAAATTGGAAATTAGATATTGGAAATTGCATAGCGATTAAGGCGCCATGCAAGTGATCTGGAGGCGAACTGGGTAGCCGGTTCGAATCCGGGTCATGCCACTCCGACGAAACGTAAGTGCATAAAGGTGGCTTACTGAACTACGTTATTTCTTGTGTATGATTTTCGCTGTTGGCTAATTTTCAATTTTCCTTAAATATTTTTTTAATTTGTGCTTTAACGTATATGTTCAAGTACTTCAACGGACTAAATCTTAACCTAATACCAACACCAGTGATGAAAACGCGTTTAGTCCCGTCTGGACTAAAACAGCTGTTAGGTTTTTAAACAGCTATTGTCTGGTATGATGGCTTATTTTCGTGCAACATTAGCTACTATCTGTTTCCCTATAACTAGACATCTTGTAAATACCTGGAAATTGCCATTGGATTTACATGGAAAACCTGAGAAATCTCAGAAATTGAGAATTAAAATATTGTCTGAACCTGTGTAATTTCAGAAACCCATAGTCACAGAACAAAACTGGCTAGAGCAAATACGAGAGATCGGACTGAACTTAAACAGCAAAGTTACAATGTATACATTTAAAAATTTTAAAAATATAAAAGTGGCTAAGAAGGGATCTCGATCAGTGCTACTTGAAAAAAAAAGAAAAAGAAACAAAAAACGAGGCTGAGGCTTAATTAATAGCTACTAGGGGCCCGGTCGTGATCGCTATGTCGCCTTTTCATTTGATTCAGAGAGGGCGCTGGTCTGTCTACCCCATTCTAAATTGCGATCGTTTACCAATAATTGACTTAGATGGGAGTTTCTGAACTCAAATGGCGCAGAAGTGAAAAGGATTAATGCTTATTGACTGGCGAATAAAACTAACAAACAAATGAACGATTAGGTGGTAAAATACGAACCGCGCAAACAGTTGCGGAACAAGCACGCTGCGGGCCCGGGTGCAAGTTGACCAAAAGCACTCCCCTCCCCCCCCCCCCCCTCCAAAGGAAGAACAATTATTCCTACAAAAGATTCTTACATTTAAAAAAAATTAAGAAAACTCAAGCTGCAACTGGCAGCTGCAAGGCCAACTGGGATAGGAGCTTCAGCCTATGCCCTAAACAAGCCTGATGGTTGCTCTGCTCTGCTCTGCCAATTCATGGTGCAGCTAAACTAATTTTTGTGTGTTTTTGTTATGCGGTGATTGTTGGCGTAGGGCCCCTCGTTAGCCAGTGCCCTTGTTCAGCTGAACATCCTGAACACCCTGATGGTCCGTCCTTACGAGCAAAGCGATCTCGCATGCGCAGAGGTTCCTGCGCATACTGACGGATATCTCGTTAAAGCCCTAACCAGACTGGCTGCTCGCGGCTGCCCGGTGTCGCAGTATGGTGCAAAAAAGACTTCAATATTAGTGCTTAAACACAACATGAACCGTACGATTGCAGCAGTTTTGACCTTGTAGACACGTAGTAACGCATCGCTTCGCACGAAATTCTCTTCTGTCTGGAGAGGCCGTAAGGGTTTAATTTTACAGATTCTGGTCAATGTCCCTTCCCCGTTTTAGATAATGGTGTCCTGGATTTTTCACCTCCGGATTTTCCCTCCCACTTACGAGACTTTATAAGGAATGACATGAAAGGGAGTGACCGTACAGGACGGAAAGCCAAATGGGCTCGAGAAGGTTTGCATCCGTATTTATGATCATATTACCGTAGGCGCCATCTTTCGTTCGTGACCGCGACTCCATGCGGTCAAATTTGGAACGATTGATCGTAACTATCTGTATATATATATAGATATTATCTAGTCGCATATAGATTTAGTTGCATATATATATATTTGGCTTATGAGCAGACTTAATGAGGAAGCATGATTAAACAAAGAAAGCTTCAATAATTCTGGTTAATGCCGGCTAATCAACGATTTCAACGATTTTCATTCAGAGTTTAGAAGGCCCGCGGCCATGCGCAATCGCCAACTCTAAATTTACATATTAAACAAAGCCACAACCACAAAGCAACCATAGTGCCACTCCATCCGCGCTACTATCAGACAATGCAAATAAACACCTGAACACTAAACTACTCTCTCAGATGCTTTGCAATACGCTACCATCGCTCGAAGGCGCGAGAGCATGGACGGGATGCCAGGAGCGATTCCACGTGAACAGTGCAAACAACCATTAAGTTAGCTAATCAGCTGTACCCTGGAACAATCGCCAAGAGGGCGAGCAGGTTCATTCTTGGCACGGTAGCAAAGAAAAAGGGCGAGTGGCCGACAATGAGAACGGGTATGCGTTCAACAATTAGAAACAAACACAATACTGCTTCAATAATGCTAATTATTAGAGCCGACTTGACAAAGTTTCAAAGTTGGTTGAGTAACAATCACTGCATGCACGATCGTTACGGCGGGCTTTTCGCGCCTGGTATCAAAACGGAGAAACAGGAAATTCTGCCACACTGCGTTGCCCTCCACTGAAAAAGTTCTTTACTTCCTTAAGAAACAAAACACCAGGGATTCCAAGGGAGGGGTTGCAGGGGTGGGGTGGGGGGGGGGGGGTTCAATCAATTCAGTTTGCACACACATGCAGGAATTCGCCAGACCGACGTATTTTACACCAGGGAACAACTAGTTAAAAATAATGACCGAAAACTGATGGCATTATAAAACAATGTCACAAGGGCGCACACGGGCATTGTTTTATAATGTCACGAGGTTTCCGGTTGTTATCCATTATAAATAAATAAATAAATGTAATAATAATGATTTAGCCACGATAGTGACTGCGAGTACAGAAGGGCAGGTGCCACTTAAACTGGTCCCGTGTTAAATGAAGTCAGTGGTAGCTCTTACACTTAAGGAAATTGTGTAGATTGCATGCCCTGAGTAATGTCTTAAAGTGTTGAGGGCAACGAGCAGAGACCACATTCTCGGGAAGGGAGTTCCAGACCATAGTGACCCTATACGAGAAAAAGCTTCTTCGACACTCGGTGCGAGTTGGCTGGACCACCAACGTAAATGAATGCCCGCGTGTGGCCTTGTACGAATGAAGTTCGAAAAAGGGTAAATCGACGGAAAGGAATCCATGAACAATCCTTTAGGTAAGAAGCAGGTACGCACGAAGACGGTGCAGCTTCAGCGACTCCAGGCCCGCGCGTTCCAGACGAATGTCATAAGGAACGTTTTGGAAACCTTCCTAACCCCTTGGTGAACCTGTGCTGTACACGTTCAACTTTATCAATGTCTCCTAAGAGAGTGGGTGACCACACCTGGCTCGCATACTCAAGAGTAGGTCGTACGAAGACCCGAAAGGCCCAGACCCGGTAGGATAATGCCCAGTGATCCTACAACAGAAAAAAACGAGCGCCGATTCGTTCGCTTTTGTTGCTGAAGGGGGAAGTTCGTCTAACAATGCACAGACACGAGCGCCAATTCGAACGATACGTTCAACAAACGGGGAATAATGCCGACAAAACAATACTGATTTACGCCATCCTTTGTAGCCAACAGTGGTTAAACAATGCTTTAACGATTGTTGAACGTTTTGCGGGCATTATACGAAAAACGGGGGCAGTATGTTTAACAAAGCATTGTTTAACCATTGTCAAATCAGGTCACGATATTGCTCAAATGGGCATTATTTTCGGATAACCACACGCTTTCAGGGTGTAGTCTATGATCAAAAGTAAGACTTAAAAAGTCTTACATGGGTCCGGAAATGCATCCGTTTTCCGTTACAGCCCCCCCCCCCCCCCAAGTTAGGGATAAAACGTTGAAGGTTTTCCATAACTTTCCACCTAATTTGTCCAAACAACTACAATTTACACGTCCTTTTTGCAATTTCATTACTTCATAATGTAATGTTGATTTGAGGTCTCAAAGCTTTGCGGTTGAGGAAATGGGGAGCAAGGTGGGGGGAAGGGGGGGTGACAAGTGGGAAGGGGAGGGGCGAACTTTTTTTTTGTCCTTTGAAAAGTCTGGCTGAACCTTAGTAACATACAAAAGGCACAAATTTCTCTCTTCTAAACTGACGACGATACCAGATTGGAGATTTTGGCCCTCTGCAGGGCGACGCAGCGTTTGCTTCAGCAAAACTACTAAAGAGGCCCCCCCCTTCCCACAACTTGCTCCTCCTTCCTCCATTACTGCCCCAACCGCAAAGTTTGACGACCTACATTACGAAGTAATGAACATTGCAAGAAGGATATGTCACTTGTTGTTGTTTGGACAAATTAGGCGGGAAGTTAACGGTAAAACTGCAACGTTTTACCCCTAACTTTGGGGGGCTGTAACGGAAAATGAATGCATTTCCGGACCCACGTTTATAGGACTTTTTTTTTATCTTACTTTTGATCGTAAACTACACCTTGAAAGTTTGGCCAGACCCTTTAGTTACACCCTGTACAGGATTCAACCTAATCGATCGACGCGAAAAATTACAACTCCGGTAAACGATTAATCCAGGCATGCGGCTCCCACGCAGATTTTGAACCCCTCGATGGGCGCCATCTAGTGACAGTGATATCGTTAACCTTGCTTGCTCCCTGATGCACGTGGACGCAATAACTACTTTACATTCAATAATTAAGGAGGCACGTGGCTAGTTTGTTGTGTGAAAAGAAATTTCCTTGCGCATTCCTTCGCCTGTTGACAGCAAGTGCTGCATGGAACTAGACGGCGCTAGATGCTGCAACCTATTCATTCGGTAAATAGGCACCTTTAAACTTTACCCCAAACATCAAACGAGTTCGTAGGTCTAATATTAGTTCATTTGGGCTACTCCGATATTTTTTCCGCTCCATGAAAACCCACGCTGTTCACATTTGTTGCTTTCTCTTCTTCTCTCTCGTTTTCCGTCTCCACTGCAGTGTTATTAGTTCTCTTCCAGCTCCAGTTATGTTTCCACACTGCAAAAACCCACGCTTGCAGCTTCAAGTTAGAAGCTCACTTTTTTTTTTATATCTCTCTTCGTTGCGTTGTTGATGCCAGCAGCCAGTAATTTTTTTAAGGCCGTTAAATCGTACGCATCGTAACTTCCGGTTGAACACTTCCGTCCTCTCCAAACCACCAGTAAGCCGCATCTACCAGCCATCCCGTCTCACCGCCACTTTGGTGCACGCTGTTGCTCACCGATTGGCTCGTATAAATCTACTCTTGTCTCCACCAGGGCTCTTTTGTTTTACGATCTCCCAGCTTTCGGCTCCCTTTTTTTTTGTTTTTTTTTTACACAGTTTTTTTATTTATATTTTTTGGCTACGTGCCAGGGTTTCGCGCCGGCCGCCATTTTTCTTTCGCCTCCTAACAAAAAATAAAATAAAAAAAAGTCTTATTTCTTACCATCATTGCTTTCTCCTTCATTTTTCTCATGAGCAAACAGCCATTTTCATAGTGGTTTTTAATACGTCAATAAAATTCAGAAAATTTAAGGAATAATAAAGTCAAATAATAAAAAAAAAATAAACAAATTCGTTGGCTGGTTGCCCGTTTGTACATGACGTCACGAACACAAGTTTTTTTTTGTTTTTTATTTCAATTTCATCTTTAATACGTGATGGATGAGCGATTGGAAAGGAGTGAATCTTGGGATTTAAAGCGCTTTAAAAAATGGCACAACGGTTTGTTTTTTTGTTTTTTTTTTCAAAATGCTTCACTAAACGGTGTTTGTTTTTTTCTAGTTAACTTTCTTCCCAACTCACCGGAAATAAACTACCAAAACTTCGTAGCCAAAAATGCATCAACTTCAGCATGGAACGGAATTTTGTCTACGAAATACGCGGTAAAGCAAAGGGGAAAACAACCAAACAGTGAAAAATCGGTGAACGTCCGGTTTCGCCAAATTCCATTTCGCAAAAAAAAAAAAAACAGATTAACAACTTAACCCTCAGGGGCCAATCCCGTTTCGTCAAATCCCGTTTCGCCAAAACGGATTTGACAAAATTTTACGTACACGAAAATTAATATCTTATTTCTATGTAATGGGGCTTTAAAAGGCAAACATTTCACAGAGACAAGCAGTGGTAGAATAAGAGCAATTGATTCATTTGCGTTTTGAAAACTGGCAATACAGACGGAAAACGTGTACTTTAAATATTGATACAGATGCAAACCTATTTACGTTGCTTTTTAGACTTACATGGCAGACTACCTGAGCCGGGAATCGAACCCACGACCTTTGAAACCAAAGGCCGAAGTCCTACCGCTGAGTCATACTGTCACGGCCAAAACGAAACGTCCATAGGCAGCATGTAACATGTGCATAAATATAAATTCTGCCTATGGACGTTTCCTTTTGGTCGTGTCAGTATGACTCAGCGTTAGGACCTCGGCCTTTGGTTTCAAAGGTCGTGGGTTCGATTCCCCGCTCAGGCAGTCTGACATATAAGGCCAAAAGGCAACGTAAATAGGTTTGCAACTGTATTTATTAACTTTTGTTAAGCTTTGGCGTCTCCTTCCTTAATATTCAAATGATTAGAATGCTTGGTCGTCACTACGTCAATGCCAACGTTTTCTTTTAAGAACCTTATACATTTTTTTTAACTTAGGAAAAAATAAAAATAAAAAACTCAAAAGAACAAATTACTGCAGTTGCTTTTTTTGTGAACCGTGATGATATCCACGAAATGTCCCTCTGAGCGGTTTGGCTTACCTACACAACGGATTTCGGATTTTAAAAAGTTGTCCCTACTTGCATTTTTGGGTCAAAAATTCAATTCTGATTCCGAAAAATTGAGTCCTATTTTTCGAAATTTTTGAAAACGAACGTAGAAAAAAATATTTCAGCTTTCGTTCGGTGTAGAGTGCACCACGGATACACCGAACGAAAACTGAAACTGAACGAAATTTCATACGAAAGTAAAAAGAATCCAAGTTATTTTTTTATTTTATTTCGAAAAACAGGACCCACTTTTTCGCCGACAGAATTGGATTTTGAATCCAGAAAAGCGGTCCCTATTTGCATTTTTTTTTCCAAGAACTAAAAAAAAAGTGTTGGGTTTAAAAAAAAACCTCAGGCTGCGCGTTTTATGTAGAATACACGGCTTCAAATGCAGCAGCTATACCACACACCATGGCTGTTTGCTGTGACGTGCATATCACGTGACTGGGCTAGTCCAATCAGACGGCCAAACAGCCTTTTGTTCTCGTTCGTCATTGCGCATGGTTTAAATGGTTAAAATTTGCAAAAGCAGTAAACAATAAAATCCTAAAGTATCGAGCAAAGTTTGAGTAATTAAAAAACGAAAGCCAGGCAGGCAACAAGTAATAAAAATCAATGCATTTGCCATCACCATGCAATTACATCTCTTTATGTACTCATGACATCACTTGTATTTTTCATGGCGCTCAGGATAAAAAATTGGGTATAGCTTCCTACAATTCCGGGCTCGTCAAGCCTAAACGGTTTCAGTGTCATTATTTTAACCGATAAAAACATTCAACTTAACTAATTAAACTAAACTAATTAAACTAAACTGTCATGAGCAAGCATCATATTTTTATTGTTAGCAAACGACATAAATAACGAAGGAAAAATATGGAAGTGCTGCAAACTTGATACTTGACATAATTATTTCATTCGACAGGATGAAAATCCCAATTACAGAATGAAATAAAGCACATACAAAACAGCTGAATGTGAATATATTTGAATTCACAGCTGGGTAGCAGGCAAAAATAATCAAATGAAGCAATAAAGTTATGGAATAAAAAAAAGGCACATAAAAAAAGTTATAAAAAAATAATAATAATAATGGTAATATTACAGTCTGTTAACTGCTCTTTGCACGCTCAATGGTTTCGTAGGTTTTGGAAAGTTAGGGACTACAGATGGTGCCATGCATTCGAAAGTTAACTTGCTATCGCAAGTCGCTGGTGTTAACGGCTCTGCTAATACCCGCAACTATACAGCCAGGGCCGGCGTAGGTATGGAAGTGCTAAGATACCGTATTTCTAGTTAGCTTTCTAATTTATGGCGGTGCCAACTAATGAGTTCGACTACTGCTTTTTTGAACACTCCATGGGCATAGGAAAAAATTACTTTTGATACTTGTGGTCTTTTTGACACCTAGACATTACTTGCACATATTTACGAATTCAAATTGTAGGCCTAGTAAGTCACTTAGGGTAATGGCGCGTCGACAGCCAGGTCATTAGCGCCACGACAAATGGTTTAATCTGTAAAGACCATTGTATAAACGTGTCCAAAGAAGTCCACCATCCTCACCATCACCGTATTGAACAACAAAAAAAACTCACGACTCCAGCTTAAAACCAGATCTATTTTGGGAAAAATCGGAAATTAATAAAAGTTGGTACACGTGTTGGTCAAGTCCCACCATACCTCATACACCAAATTTGAATGAAAATGCTGGAAGACGGCGAAAAAGTTAAGCATCGACATTTCGGCTTTAACATGGGAGACGGAAGCCAAACCTTACGGTAAACCTTAGCGATTTCAGAATAACTCTGTGTGGTCTTTGTAATAACTATGCTGGTCTAGTAGGTAGCAGAGTTTATAACAGCACATGTGGTGTCCGTCAACAATTAATGCATGTCGTGATATTTTTTTAATGATTGTTAATGCGTAATAATCATTCATACTCACTGCTCGCCGATTTTCATTGCTACCGTGCAAATAATGAATATGCCCCACCTTTTCATTGCTGCCGTGCAAAGAATGAAGCGGTCTTACATTTTCATTGCTGCTGTGTAAAGAATGTACATGGTCTCCCCTTTTCATTGCTACATTGCAAAAAAATGAATATGCTCCCCCTTTTTTCAATGCTGCCGTGCAAATAATGAACATGGTGGTATTATTAATAAAAATCATTTGATTTAAATCATGATTTAAGTGGGGATTGAAATCGAAGTGACTAATATTAATAGAAATCATTTGATTTAAATCAATCCACATCAAGCATCTTGGTCACTAGCCATTTATCACGATAATCCCAGGCCTAAATACCTGGAGGCATCGATCGATCACCACGGGAAATATAAACCAAATCCTAAACGCCTAAAATCCGTCAAATTTTCGACTCGTTTCCGCAGTTGACGTCACGGTGAAGTGGAAAGATATTATGTCGTATGTTTTGGAGCTTTTTTCCCCCTTTTTTTCCGTTTTCTTCTTTTTTTTCTCCGTCTTTTCCTTTTTTACCTCTTCTTCTTTCACACTATACAGTTTTGCCGCCACTTGGATAATTTATTTGGCCCATCACGTCGTCACAAATCAATAAATTACTTCCCCCTCGTGACAGATTTGGGCAACGAATTTCTGCGCCGCTGCTCCACCGATGCCGTCGTCATCGAAAAGTGTGTGCGACGTCGGCATTTTTCGTGATATAGACAGTGACTTGGATAGTGACAGATGAGCTTGTAAGGACCGCTTTAAGACGTCCTCAATCTTACGGCTAATCATTTCCGGTGATCGTAGTTTAATAAAGTGGATAATAAGCATAGTTTTTTGTTTGTTTGTTTCGAGACAAGAAGCTTAGAAAATATTTTAGAATGCGATCTAAGCTTGTAAGCAAATAAATAACTAAATAAATGAATTCATTAATAAATAAATAAAGCTGCCTCAAGAACAGAAATGCACCCCTTAGCTTCACTGCGTGGCAGGTACCGTTCAGAGAAAATTTTGTTCCCATTTTTTCCCCTTCGTAACCGATGTAATTCTAAAGAATAAAGGGAACACAGCAGCACAGCAGCGGAAGTCGAACGCTAAATATTACAGGGGCTTGTCGTCTGTCGTTCGCGCGTTGCATGGATATGGAGTACTATACTTAAAATGAAAGAGGTGAAACCAGTCAGAATTCATATCGTAGAACAATTCGTTGTTTTTTTTTTTGTAATCACTGGAACTCGCACTGAACGTCTTTATTGTTAACATGTCTCATT